>REGO01001046.1:224453-247604 GCA_010120015.1 Rhombomys opimus
GAGCCAACTCTGCAGAGTTAATTTTCAGAACTATGTCAACTGGTGTCTTAGGCACCTCAGCTTGTCAGTTTCCTCTCAGAATAAATGCACATGTCAGTGCACACGTGTGTGCTTAAGGGAGTGTCACCAGGCGTGGCGATCAGAATTTATATGCTGCTCATTTCGTCCTAATGAGCAGACATCCTACAACACTAGAAGAGCTGTAAACGTGTAACCGGCCCTTTAACTCCAGAAAGAGCTGTGTATAGAAAAGGCTGGGAAAGCACAGAAACAAACTTCAGTGTGTTACCACACCCATGTGCTGGGCAGCTGGATGTCACAGCATGACTTATAAAACGGCGCTTATATGTCAGGGGTGTGTATTCTGGTCCCAGTTTGGTCTGCTACTAACTGAGAATGTTTTTTTTCTTTGTCAAGAGAGTGGGCTTGGAAGTGATCAAGTAGCCCAGGTTGGCCTTGTACCCTTGATATTTGACTTGTTTTTTTTGTTTGTTTGTTTGTTTGTTTGGTCGGTTGGATTGATTTAAATGGGTTTCTGTAAGAAGGACAATTGGATGAGGACATTTTTGTTTGGTTTGGTTTATGGAGCAAGGGCTAGAACCCAGAAGATGCTAGAGAATGGTTCTATCACCAACCATATCGCTAACCCTTGGATTAAATTACTTTTTTTTTTTTCACCATGGAGGCCACAAAAATCCTGAGGCACCTTTTAAAGTCTTACCTTTATTTTCTCTACCATAGCCCTTTTCAGTGCTCCCACATACAGCCCGTCCAGCTGTGCCAGCACGTAGCCTGTGTGTCTCCAGAAAGGGTCATTCTTCTCTTCTTTGATCATTTTCCTCGTCCACAGATCTTGTTTCCTGGGGGAGACATTAGATTTCACCACAGGTCTCAATGGTGGCTCACTCAAAGCCACATCAAGCCAGGAGTCTCGAGGTCACACACTTGCAAACGCTGGCATAATGAAATTATGCATTTTCATTACATCGTCACCGCTCAAGGGAGTTCAGCACAAACTTGAGACTATTTCTAATTTCACGCCAGGATGTTGACTCTTCCGTAGCTTTCTTGGGGCCCTGTCTGGAGCGATGAGTGTGATGCTAACCTTTGACAGCCAGGCACAGCTATGTGTCAGCAAGTCAATAAGGACAGGCCGATTAAGTTTACTTTTCTATGAAGACAGCCAATGGAGAAACGCTCCTGAGGAGGAGGTGGCTGAAACACAGTCCGCTTTTCTCCCAGAGCTCTCCATTCGACTTATCCGCATCTGCCTCAACATTTCTGTTTTAGCCTTCTCAGAGAGAGAAAAAAGATTATTCTTTATTTTTTAATGTGTGTGTGTGAGTGTTTGGCCTCCACATCTGTCTGTGCAGCCCACATGTGCCGTGCCTGCGGAGGACGGATGGAGGCGTTGGATTCCCTGGAGCTGGAGTTCCAGATGGTTGCGAACAGCCCTGCGGGTGCCGGAAACAGAACCCAGGTCATTTACAAGACGGCCTACAAACAAGCCCTTGCTGAAGTGCTCTTAACTGCTGAGCCACCTCTCCAGGCCCCCAAAATGATTTAGTTTGATAGTGCTTTCATTTTTACTTCCTTTAGTCCTCTGTTTTGTCATGGTTGCTGTTTGTTCGGTTTTTTTGTTTTGTTTTGTTTTGCTTTTTTGTGGGATGATGTAACGGTTTGACATCATTTTTCATACAGAAAGCTGACGGCTGTCTCTGGTTTGTTTAGGGTGTCACTCTTCCTAAGACAATCCACTGCACACCTCAGGGGAGGAGCCAGCCCCATAGTTTTGTCTGATGCTTGTGCACTTTTTAGCCCTTCATAGATGGGATGTATCATGTGTGATTCAGCAGAACACACAAGAACCTTTGTGTCCCCAGATGAATCTGCCATGCCACTGATCCAATTACATTTAAAATTTACTCTTCAAGAAATTAAGGGGGCTGGAGAGATGGCTCGGAGGCTAAGAGCACTGGTTGCTCTTCCTAGAGGTCCCTGAGCTCAATTCCCGGCAACCACATGGTGGCTCATAGCCATCTATAATGGGATCTGGTACCCTCTTCTGGCCTGAGGCAGAACACTGTATACATAATAAATAAATCTTAAAAAATTAATTAAAATGAAAACAAAACAAAACAAAACAAAAACAGAAAGCATTAAGTCTGGCTTCAGAGCTGGGTATGTAGGCAGTCTGTGTGCTCTGGAGTCCGAGGCAGGAGATCTTCAATCTGAGGTCAGTCTGGGCTGCATAGGAAGAGCCTCTCCGTCTCCCCACCCACCAGTTTAGGATTGGAGATATTCTCCAGCACCCAGCAGGAGTTAGTTGCCGGGATCACGACACAGAAACCCCTTACTGAAGGAGGAGAAGGGGTGCCTAGAGCAAAAGTGAGGAACCCCCACGTGCGAGGCTCCGGGATCTGACTTTGCCTGCTCACCACTGCTGATGCCTTCTGTTTCCGCCATTGGTAATGTGACCTTGAACCTGACCTCGGAAAGAGCCGAAATTGCCAGCAAGCAGGTTTGGTCCATGACAGAAAAGGTCGACCCTCCAGCAAGAAAGGCTCTGCTAACAGACAGAACGAGATCTAGCAAGGGAGGAAGTACAGGTGGCCCTGGCCACCAGAGCGGGAGGCTTTCATACGTACTTCATGAAGTTCTGCACTTTGTCGATGATAGAAGGGTCCTTGACCAGCTGCGGGTACAGGTTCGTGAAGTGGTTATACATTTCTCTGAAACGGCAGGGAAAATGCATTACACTCCGGTTCCTCTCGGATTTCACAGCTGCTGCAACTTACTCTTCTGAATGAACAGCCCATTCACCGATTGCACCTCCACCATCATTCTTTCCAACTGAAGTCAAACAAATGCACAACTTAAATGAAGAAATGTTTCCGTAGGAGCTGGAGGCATGGTCCAGTACTTAAGAGCACTCACTCCTCAACCAAGGGGACCCGAGTTTGGTTCCCAGCAGCCAACATAAAAGCCAGATGTGGTGCCGTGTAGCTGTAAGCCCAGAGCTGGAAAGATGGTGAGAGGTTGGTGCTGGGGGCTTGCTGGCCAGCCAGCTTGGGTGACATGACAAGCGCTGTGTCCAGTGAAGACGCCTTAAAAATAAGCTGCTGGGACTGGAGAGACGCCTCAGCGGTCAGGAGCACATATTGGTCATGTAGAGGACCTGAGTTCAAGTCCCAACACCCGCATCAGGCAGCTTACAACTTCCTATAACTCCAGCTTCAAGGAATCTGATATGACTCTGACTCCTTATCGCACCTAGACACACACACACACACACACACACACACACACACACACCTCCCCTACACATAAATAACAATAATTTAAAATACTATGGGATGCGGAAGTTGACTGGCGTGATTTGAACGGGAGATGTTCACTACAGGCTGATCCCCAGCTGGCGGTGCTGTTTTGGGACGTTGTGGAGTCTTTCCGACATGAAACTTAGAAGTTGGAGGTAGAGCTGTGGGATTCAGAGGCTCTGGGGAGTCATGGATCATTCCTTCTACTGGGGTCCTGTGCTTTCTGAATCCAGATGTCATGTCACCAGCTGCACACGCCACTCCCATGGCCTTACCAATTCTGCCAGGAGGGACAGTGTCCACCCCCAAACCACGTACCCCGGATACATTTTTTCCTTCTTTGAACTTGCTTCTGGCAGGTGTTTCATAACAGTGATAAAAGCTTCCTCCACAAGGCTTTTCACCATTCACTGCTCTCAGGGGCCCACGTGGCCAGCCGGGGGTTGAACCCTGGAACACCAGGAGCACAGGTGGCCTTTTCCTCCTTGAAGCTGAGCACTCAATGGTCTTGTCACAGATGGGAAACTGACTAGTCAGGAACCCTGTTAGTCAGGGCAACAAACATAGGGGTTTTTATTCCAAGATGCCCCTACACACCCCAGTGAGTTTCTGGACACACCGTGTGGCCTTGGGTGAAGTGACGAGACACCGAAAGCCCACAGCCCTCCTCCTAACATCTGGAGGAAGGAGATTCAGGCCACAGAGAAATGGCGGTTTTGCTCGTAGAACCGCTCTCGGGGTGATGTGGTAAAACTTTGAATACTTAGTTCAGAATCTTTTCCTTCTGTGTTAAACTCTGTTGCTTTTTTACTTCATATATAACTCCGCATGTGCTTATGTAATTTTCATGGGGCAGGGGAGATGACTCAGGGGTTACAAATACTTGCTGCTTGGTTTTTGGCGACCACAAGGTAGCTTAGAACCATCAGTGACTGCAACTCTAGAGGAGCTGATGCCCTCTTTTAACCAACACGGGCACCATAGACTCATACGGTGCACATACGTTCATGCAGGCAAAACAGTCATACATGTAAAATAACATAAACATAAAAAAAATTAAAAATACAGTTATAATTGAAAGCGCATAAGCTTTTGAGTTGAGAGCACTCTCAGAAAGCTGGCGAAGGTTCCTAAAACACCAACCCTTCAAAGTGACCCATTACAGGAAGGGCAAGGGGGCCTCTCTCTGCCTGGGGAACGCGAGGATAGGAAGCCGACAAAACCTATTTTCTGGAAAAAAGGCTATGTCTAGGAGGAGGATCATGCTGAGGCGGGGGCGTGCTCACCTGTAGCTACAGGAGAAGGCTGGCTATTAAGAATGCAAGCATTTTGAACTGGCAGATGAAAGGAGGCAGGTCCATTCTGTCCAAGCTAAATTTATTACTAAAACAATGAAATTACAAGGTTACATTAACGGAAAAAAAAAAAAAAAAAAAAAAAAGGATAGAAGTCCAGCCAGATGGCTCAGCCAATAAAAGCGCTTGCTCTGCAAGCCCGAAGACCTGAGTTTGATAAGCAGAACTCAATAAAGGAAGGAGAGAACTGACTTCTGAAGGTTGACCTCTGACCTCTATAGGTACATCATGGCAAGCACCCTTTCCCCACCACACATTAAGCACACACAGACACACAGACACAGACACAGACACACACACACACACACACACACTTATTAAAACAATATTATACTTTGTATACAAATTTGACATTTTTTAAGGAAAAATAAAATGTGAACTTTTGATCTACAGTGCTCACTTAGGTAAAGAAAAATACTTGGCATTTTACCCCACAGTCCCCAACATTGCTCCCTGCCTAGTTCATATAGTGTTTCAGCTCTTTCTACATGTTCGCTGTCAATAACATAGCACATCTCAAATGGAGAACGTTCTGTAGATAATTGCCTTTTATGGAGCATCTGTGAAAATTTCTTGGCTCTTACATGTCTTACAACCCTCAATGAAAAACAATCCAATCCAAAATGTCAATATTTCTAACAGAAATCCTGAAGCAGAGAAAATACCAGTCTTGACTTGGAGATGGCAGCCAAGGAGACCTACATAACACTAGACAGATGGAACTACAGGAAGACAACTGACATGTAATTAATAAATAGTTGTTTATTTGTTTTGCAGAGACTATATTTTTAAATTCTTTATTTTATTTTTGATCGTATTTCATAAGTGTGTATGTGCACCAGAGTGCAGTTCCTAGGGAGGCCAGTAGAGGGCATTAGATCCTCTGGAGTTAGAGTGAGTCTGGTCCTCTTGAACAGCAGTACATGCTCTTAACTCAGAGCTATCTTTCCAACCCCAAGACTAGCAATTTTGTTGTTGTTGTTGTTCTGACATTCAGAACAGAAAAGAGATATCTTAGGTAAACAGTGGAGCTCTGCATACATCTGAGTTTGGGAGTTCTGAGGGACATAACCCATCTCAGTCTCAGGATGTTCAGCTCAGACTTGTGGCCTGTGCCAAATATCTTTTGTGTGGTGGAGTAATAAAGTGTGACATTAAACCATCCAAGGACACAGACTGTGTGTGTGTATGTGTATGTGTGTGTGTGTGTGTGTGTGTGTGTGTACGTATACCACAAATGTGGATGTGCTTATGGAGGACAGAGCATAAGCATGAGTTTTCTTCCTCAGGCACTTTACAGGTTGCTTCCCTTTGGCTTGGAACTCACCCAGCAGGCTAAGCTGGATGGTCACCGAGCCCAGGGAGGTGCCTGTCTTTGACTCCCCGAGCACTACCAGTCCCCTCTGTTGTAGGGATTGGTCTTAAGTCCTCTTGCTTCCAAAGGCAAGCTTACAGACTAAGCCAGCTCCAAGAACACAGACTTTGAATTCTGAGTTCAAAGCTTGGTTCTACACTTGCTAATGGCTAAAAGAAACTGTGGGCTGACTTGCCCACAGCTCCAGGTCTCATGCAGTAGAGCTGAACGTCGTGGATCTGTCAAACTTAGTTTCAGGTCCTGCAGGGTTGCCTCTAAGTGAGGTAAGACTTGCTCACCCCTGTGTCTCTCACAGGCACTCAGGTGTTGAGCCTCTCAGTGGCTCATGAACATCCATCTTTTCCTGAAATGTTTTGCCTTGTGTCAATGTCTCATCATTTGGCCCTCGTCATTCACTGCTTACTACTCTTCTGTTCGTCTGGCTCATCTGGAACAGGGACCAGGCAGGCTGCCTTAATATTTTCCACATCGATTAAGCTGTGCGCTCCAGTCTCAAATCCTGTGGTGCTGGTTAGTTTCATGTCAACTTGACACAAGCTATAGTTCTCTGAAAGGGTACACCTCTGTCCCTCCCTCCTCATCAACCAAACAGGAGTGTGTCGCTTTGACTCCACTCCTTCCAGCTGGGCAGCTGCCTTGGACATGCCAGTTATCAGCCACTTTATTTAACCAACTAGAGAGCACATCCTCGGTCCCCACATCCCCATCATCTGCTTTTCTCAGAAAGGTTTCATGTCTCATGAGCCCATCCAGCACTCATCAGGGAGCCATGAGAGACTAAATTCACAACGCTTAGGGAGCTGCCCAATCAAGTTCAAAAACAAAGAAGCCTAGCTTGGCTGGGGCTGCAACCCTCTGTAGCACAGGGAAAGGCAGGCCTCATCTTTCTGATTCATCACCTGAAGCAACAGGAGTCAATTAAAACTAATGAGCGTGTACTTTCAGCTGTGGGTGAAGTGCCTGGCCCAGTTTCTGGGGACATAAACGGGGTTCAGGCAGGGACCCTACTTCCAAGATCCTGCAGATGGGGGAGGGGAGAGATGGAGCTGTAAACCAGTGGGGATACAATCATACAACATTTTATCAAGAAGCCATCACTGGAGAATGGAGGGATGGCCATACTTAGTGTTTCCTGGTCTTGTAGAGGGTTTGAGTTTGGTTCCCCGCACCCATATCAGGTGGCTCGGAACCCCTGTAATTCCAGTTCCAATCTGATGGCCTCTTCTGGCCTCTGCAGGCATCCACACACATGCGGCACACACTTGGCCATATTTGCGCACGCGCCCCTCCCCCACAAATAAGAAAGACAGCATTTAGCTGGGCAGGACGGCACATGCCCGTAATTCCAGAATTTGGGAAGTAAGAGGCAGGAATATCAGGAGTTTAAGGTCCTCCTTAGCTACAGTGTGAGTTTTGTGCCAAGCTACATAAGAACCTGTGTACCCGCAAGGATAAAAGACAGTGAAGTGAAGCAGAAGCCCGTGCGGTGATGGCGGGAAAGCACTTCAAGGGAGGAAGGATTTATTCGGGCCCCGTGGTTTGAGAAGGCACGGCCTGCACAGTGTGGAAGGTGGGATGGACTTCGTGTCAGTAAGAGCGCGAGGCTGGGGCTCTGCAGGTCCTGGTGGGCAGGAGGGTAGAAAGTGGGTGGGGCTGAGCGCTAAGCCTCCAGCGTGACTCCTACAAACCAGCATCTGCGGGCAGAGGCCTTATATCCGAAGCTTGCCACAAATTTCCCGGACAGGCTCACCGGCTGGTGACCGGATGTTTGAACGCATGAACCTGCGGGGGACATTTTACATTCTAAATGCAATCCTGGCCTAGACCGGGAGCAACTTTTCCGATCGATGGCGGAGATGAGGGAGGCGGCGCTGAGTTTCCAGGGATCCTTTCAGCGGCTACATGGCGCTGTGGTACCTTCAGTCTAGAAGTTGTATTCCTAGGAGTCCTGCTACCATCAAAAGGTTGTGCCTCCCGGCTGGAGCTCTTACCCCTGTGAACCCAGCCTATTTACCAGCCAGCCCTTGGACAGTAGACATCTCCAGGGTCACATCAGAGGAGGACGAAGGAAATGGGCAAGGCCACACCGATCCGCAGCTTCCAGCCAAGCGTTGGTGTGAAGCTTGCTTGGTCGCTAATATAGCAGCCCGCTCTTTACAGCTTTGAGCGCGGCACAAAGGTGCTCTAAACACACCCTTATGCTCAAATCCCTGTCTGTGCCTGCCTTTCAGTAAGCAAGATGACAGAGCCGGAGCAGCGCTTTCAGGAATGTCTGTTCCCTGGGACTCTGCATTCTATGCTTACAGGACTCTCACAGGTTGCTCATTGCAGCGGTGACAATGCCCAGATCATCCACTTGGGAGGCGGCAGAGGTAAGCAAATCTGTGAGTTTGAGGATAACACGGCAAGTTCCAAAACAGCCAGGGCTGCAGAGCAAAGACCCGTTCTCAAGAGAAAAAGCAAGCAAGCAAGCAAGCAAACAAGCAAACAAACAAATAAAGACACCAAAAGAAATTAAGTCAAATGAGACTTCAAAAACAGCACAAAACAAAACCAACCAATTAAAAGCGAAAGAAATCTTAGCTACTAAATCATACCTGCTTTAAAAAGAAATAAAATTTAGCAGCGAAGAGCACAGGGTGGACACCTTTAACTCCAGCACTCACTAGGGAGGAAGAGACTGGCCAACCTCTGTATCACTATACCCTAATTGCAACCCTATCATACCCTGAAGTGTCTGCTGTGAGACACTGGAACACATTTTCTATAACATGAGAATGCCGTCACGCCACCCAGCCAGAAGCCTGCTGAACCTCGAGGCCTCTCTCCAACAGTGGTCTCAGGGGAAACGCCCAAGGAAGATATGCCTTAAGCTCATCCCTCGACCCACGCTGCTCCCTTCGAACCCTCAGTGCCCCTGTAAATGTCATTGACAACTTAACCTTAATGTTTGTGTCAAACAATTCCAGTTTGAATTATTTCTTCAAACTTGCAACTCAGTTAAATAGCACAGCCAGAGCTAAGTGTAGAAGGAAGGACTAAAGAGTCAGAGGAGAGCTGAGGAGTTGGATTTATACATACAGTATAGCTTTAAACATGTTTTTTAAATATTTTTGAGGGGCTGGAAAGTTGGCTCAGTGGTTAGGAATAGAGGACCTGTGTTGGGTTCCCAGCACCCACATGGTAATTCCAGTTCCAGACGCCCTCTTCTGGCCTCCACAAGTACTGCACACACAAGCTGTGCTTACATGCATGCACGAAAACTACATCTCAAATTAAACAAATCTTTTCCAGATAAAGGTTTTCTACACTTCTGAATGTTAAGGTTATATACAGAATAAAATTGCTAACAAGTAGGCTGAGAAGTGAGCTCAGTGCCTGAAAGAAGACCTGACTTTGGTTCCCTGGCACACATGTAAAATGCTGGGGTCTGGCCCTGCAGGCCCGTGATTCTAGGGCTTGTACACACAGACATAAAGATCCAGGGAGCTCACCGGCCAGCCAGTCTAGCTGAATCGGTGATCTGTAGGTTCAGGAAGTGACTGTGTCTCAAAATAAGATGGAGAGAAATAGAAGACGCCAGCGTGGACCTCTGGTCTCAACAGGCAGGCATACACACAGGCGCACAAATCCACACAAGACAGGAGTTTGTAGTATAATGCAAGAGCTGGAGTCTAGAGCTGATACCATCTCAGGGGCTCAGAATGAAATCAAGACCTGGACTTAACTTATCACAGCTAGGGTCTCATCGCCCCAATAATGTTAGATTAAACTGCACTTCACTAGGTCACAGAGAATAAAACAAGCGAGCCAAGTTGGAAAGACTTGGCTGTTTTTCTATCAAATGTGATGTGACTGAATTAGATACAACTTCACTCCCTTTAAGCTCTTCCTCTCTAAAGCACTCGGGAGAGGTTGAGGCAGGAGGATCACTGCCTTTTGAGGCCAGCCTGGGTTGCTTGATGCATCTCAGGCCAGTCATGGCTAGAGAGAGAGATGGAATGAGACCATTCCAAGCCAACAGACTGAACTGTGGACACAGCTAGGTCAGTAGCTTGAGGCTGGCAGAGTGCTTGAGGGCCTGGCCTGGATACTAGCACCTCACGACCCTGGAACTGGTGACCCATGCTCATGGGCTCAGCAACTTGGAAGGTGGAGGCAGGAAGAGTAGAAGTTTAAGGTCATCTTCAACATCACAATGAGTTCAAGACCAGCTTGGGGTATATGAGAGATTGCTACAGATGAACTCCAGAAAAGCTTAATAGCTTATAGCTATTAAATCACCATCAACTATGTCCTTGTTATTTGCAAGGACACCCGGGTTGGATGGTAGTAGGCTTAGGAGAAACGGGGATCGTGTCCTCATTCAAATGTCAATTCAAAAATCTTTGATCACTTGGAAGTATTGTTTCAAAATAGTGGAAAATAAATGCCCTCACATTTTATTAATTTAAACTGTCTCTATCATGTTTTTATTTATCTATTTATTTATCTATTTATTTATTTATTTATTTATGGCATGTGTATGGAAGTGTGCTTGTGTATGTGGTTTGGAAATGACAATGCGTAAGAGAGGGCTCTTTTCTTTCCCATGTGGGTCCCCAGGATTGAAGGCTGACAGACTTGGCGGCAATTGCCTCTACCCGCTGAACCATTTCCTCGGCCCCTTACATTTTATTTTCTCTAAATCTTCCCTGCTTTGTCTGTCTCAGGAAGTCTTCCACATCTTCTTTCTACCCAGAGGCAAATGACTAGTAGAGTCACATGACCATCGCTGTCTTCAAAACGGTTTTCTTATCTTCCAAAATGTTTTTTTTTTTTTTTTTTTTTTTTAAAATAAGAAAGGAAGGTGGCTGGGAAGATGGCTGCTTGTAAAATGCCTGTCACACAAGCACAAAAAGCTGGGTTTGGATCCCCAGAACCCACATACACAGAGGGGTTACAGCATTATCACCTCAGTGCTGGACCATTGGAGATGGGAGGAGCCCCGGTGCCCATTGGCTGTCCAGTCTAGCTGAATCAAAATGCTTCCTGCTCGTTGAGAAACCTTGTCTCAAGAACACTAAAGTGGAGAGCAACTGAGGACATACCAGCCTGTACACACAGGCAGTGCGCACCCCCCCCACTCATACTGACAAGTATGTGCACCCATACAAGGCACACAGTCTAATCTTTTGAAAAGTGGAAGATTGCAAAAGAGAAGCGCCCTGAGAATGAACGAGTGCCCACCTGGGTGTTTCGTGTCTGGTTATGGGTGCAAGTGGGTGCTGATAGCCTATTGGATGCACCCCAGCTGCCTTCGGCTGCTGACACATCATATCAGGATCCAGACGCCGCCGCTGGGCGAGCAAAGGATCAGGGTACTTACAAAGCGGTGAGGTAACCTTCGAGGTAGCCAGCCAGAAACATGGTGATCTCATTGCTCAGCTCCTGGGTGCCATACCCAGATCTGATCTCCAGGATGTTCCAGCCTATGGTGTTGATGGAGACATTGTAGAAGCCATAGGCATCACCATTCTTGTCCAGAACATTCTTGATTTCCACCGTCTGCAGGTCAGGCACCCAGTACGCAGTCGCATAGTAGACTTCTGCAGGAAGAGGGCACCATGAGGAAGGCCGATCCAGGACGGCCCGGGCCTTCCCCCGGTACAATCAACAGTCCAGAATTCCCTTAAAGATTTCTGTCCCACAGACTGGGGGCATGGCCCAGTGAGACACTTGCTGAGCAAGTCTAAGGACCCGAGCTTGATCACGCACATAAAAGCCAGGAGTGAGGACACACATCTGTAAGCCCTGTGCTGGGAGGGTGCACGCTGGTGGCTCCCTACAGCCTGCTGGCTAGACTAGCCTCCAGGCCAGAAGCAGACCTGTCTTGAAAAATAATAAGGTGGACAGCACTCAAGGAAGAACACCTGAGGCTGACCTCTGGGTTCACACGCACACACGTACACGTACACAATCTTCTTCAGTTCATCTTCTCTTGGTCTCACAACCTGGTTCCCGCCATGTGTCCAGCTGTAACATCACTGAGCCAAGCACTTTGGGGCACAGAAACCACACATCCAGCTCTCCGTGCTGTCAGGAACTGGGCCGGCCCTTCCCCTGTGCACCTGCCACTTTTTCCTCCTGATATTCCGTCTCCTGTTAACTAAACAGGCTAACAGGCTAGAAATGGCTAGTGGGACAGTGCCTCTAATAGGCACGCCTTTACTCTTTGACACCCAAACCTCCATGGTATACCACTTGAGTCCAGAGACTGTTTCTTTCCCGTCTGGTGTAGTACCTGGCACATAGTAGGTGCCTGGTAAATAACTGTGGAAGGAGACCAGCACAGTGATGTTCATCTGTGCAATACAGGTCAATGTCAACTGTCAACTTGACAGAATCTAGAATCATCTGGGAGACTGGCCTCTGAGCATGCCTGAGGGGGAATTTTCATGATTTTGTGAAGTGGGGTGAGAAGACCCACCCACTGTGGGTGGCACCATCCCCTAGCTAGGATCCTGGATGGTGGGACAATGAAGGGAGGGAACTGAGCATCTGTGTGAGTTTGTCACTCTTTGCTTCCTGACTGTGGATGTCTTGGGAGTGGCTGCTTCAAGCTCCTCACACTTGACTTTCCCACCAAGATGGACTGTACATTTGAGCGGTGACCCGGAAGAAATCTTTTCTCCCTTAAGCGGCTTTCGTCAAGGTGACTCTATCACAGCAACAAAAGACCCCAAGTCTGCAGTGTCAGTGTCCAGAAGGCGGAGGCAGGAAGGTCTAGAGGCCAAGGCCAGCTTTGACTTCACAGCAGGTGTGAAGGCCAGCTTGGCCTAAAGCACCAAAAACATAGCAACACTGAAAGGAAGGAGGGGTGAACAACTCACGGTAGGTAACAAGCTAGCATGCCTGAGGCTCAACCCTCAGGCACTGGATGAGAGACAGACAAGGAACTGCAAAAGGCTGTGGAGAACGAGGAAAATGAAACAGGCCTCAGACAAAGGATGCACTATGTAGAACATCACCCTTCCTGAGCTGTCGGATACCTGCTGTGGCTCAAGGAAACCAGCACAGAGCTGGTTGAATGGCTCGGCGGGTAGAGGCGCTGGCTGCCAGGCCTGACCCCTTCCTGCCTCAGGCTTGCCAAGACCCTGATGGTCGAAAGAGAAACTCCTGAAAGTTGTCCTCTGACCTCCACACATACACTCCCATACTTGACTGCCATTATACAAATAATTAATAATAAATAAGTAAGTAAGTAAGTAAGTAAATAAATAAATAAATAAATAAATGTAATTTAAAAGATAATGAGGAAAACCCCATTATATTAGGTCAGTCATCAAAGAGGTAGAAGTAGGTAAGACTGACTCTCAGGTTTGGGGCTGAGAGTTCTGAACTGTATCACTGGGGGAGGAAGAGGAAGGAGAGAGACAGAAAGACAATATAAGTTAACTTTAGACTCAGTAACATTGTTAGTGGTCAGAAGGTAGGAAGTTCTGACTAGGGCTATATTTATATAAGGCATAGAATTGTGTTCAGAACTGAAGCAACATTTTATCTTTAATGCAACCATATGGTAAGGATACAGTCTTAGCACTCATCACTTGCACACTGACCTGGAAGATGAACAGGGTCCCAGGCTGGGGTTGACCTGAGTTATGACCTGGGAAGGAGGGTTTTTGTTGTTGTTGATGATGTGTTTGCAGCATCGTCTCTCTATGTAGCCCAGGCTGGACTAGTACTCACCACCTTTCTGCCTTGAATTCATAAGTGCTGAGATTACAAATATATGTCATCAGACCCAAGCAGAAGGCCTTTACAAAAGGTCAAATGGAAGTGAAGTTTTGCCAGTACGATCCTGGTATGTCTGGGATGATTATGGCTGCAATCCCAGCACTCAGCAGGCTGAGGCAGGAGGATCACTACAGGTTTGAGGCTAGCCTTCCAGTCCCAGGCTGGCCAGGGCTACAGAGCAAGACCTTGCCTCAAAACAACAGCAGCAGCAGCAGCAACAACAACAACAACAACACACACACACACACACACACACACACACACACACACACCCCTTTGAAATAAGGAAGCAGAGATGGCTTTTTTAGCTTAAAAACCACAAAAATTGAGGCTGGGAGAAGTCACTAAACAGGAGCCATGAAAACAAGAGGGAAGGCATGTGAGCGCATTTTTCCCTTTTTGTTCTACCCTCAAAGCATGCTTTTATGCACATTTCTCCAAAACCCTTCCCTGCACACCACAATGGTACAGGCCAGGGAAGTCTCCAAGGGCTCAGTTCTCATCCATGCTAGAGACAGTCTCCTTCCCTGACCATAAATGTCGGTTGACCATAAGCAGCGGATCTCCACAGGGAGTGGGCCTCAGCTTACTACCCACAGGGAGTGCTTCAGAACTACCCCCAAATCTGAGGGGTTTCTCCCACCCCCCTAACAGAATTCACTCATTTCGTGGTTTCTATCAATTCCTTGTTTGCCAGTGTCTGTGCTATTTTTTTTTTCCAACTTCCTTAGCATGCTAATCCATCGAGCATTTCTATTGTTGAAGAGCATTTCTGCGTGGGGACGGAGGTTGAAGAAAGTGAAGTGATGTGGGAAATTGCTGCACCCTTTGAACCCTAACCTTGTTTTCAGTAGCTCTGTTAAAGCAAAGATGGTGTCCACCCACCTCTGTGAAGGGACACTGTCTCCCCAAAATGACATTTCTTTGAGTGCTCTAAGTTTTTGTTTGTTTGTTTGCTTTTAGATTTATTTTATGAGTGCTTTGCTCACGTCTGGCCATGGATCATGTGCATGTCTGGTGCTTTTGGAGGTCAGAAGAGGGTGTTGGGTCACCTGGAACGAAAGTTAAGGATGCTGATAAGCCTCCATGTAGGGACTGGGAATCAAACTCAAGTTCTCTGCAGGAACTATGGCTCTCAGCTTCGGAGCCCTTTCCCCAGCCCTATTTTCTTTGAGACAGTGTCTCACGTAGCCCCGGCTGGCTTCCAACTCCATGTACAGCCCAGGAAGGCCTTGAACTCCTGACCCTCCAGCCTCCTCTGTCCAAGTTGCACAGTTGTCAGTTTTGTGCTCATTCTTCTAACAAAAAGCGAACTTAATCCAAACATCAAGTCATTCACAGAGGTTGGTCTAACATCACTCCTGTAATTATGTTAGCAAACATAAGAGGCTGGAAGGATGGCTTAGCCGCTCTGCTTACGTCGATCCAGCCCAAGCGGCAAGGGCTAAGAGTTCTTAGAACTGTGGGAATGAAAGATCGTATCCAAACATGTTTAACAGTGAGCGTTTCAAAGCCAACATGCCTGCTCCGCATCCCAGTAAACGGAAATGCGGCTGCAATGTACTTCCTTATTGTCAAACTGTTGTGCGTTCTTTAAGCTTACGGGGAAGCTGGAAAAGGAGTTGCCCCCACCTCATTTCATGAGGCCCAAGCATGTTTGTCTCAAAAAGCCTTCCAAGCTCTGGAGGTAGGCTCCCCACCCTGATCTGTGCCAGGGCGCGAAGATAACAGCAAGACAGTCCAGGAGTTAAAACCCCCACGTTCTTGAGAACATTGAGAAATTAAACCATTTCTATCTGAGGTCAGCGCCGTCTATCGCACGATAGAAAGATCCTGCAGCTAGAAAGGGAGATGGAAGTTCAGCCATGCTTGGTCATTCATGGAGATAAGACAACTTGGAACTCCAGCTGATGCCTCAGTTTCTCCAGTCAGTTTCTGCAGGAACTCCTGAGCTCCAGGTCTGACGTGATGCTGTGTCTCTGTTATTTGTTCTTTTGTCTGGAAGCCTCAGCCGAGGGGAACACTTTCCTGGGAACTCTAGCTAGCTGCTTTAATGGGGCTTTCTCAGTTGGTTTCTGTTGGGTGACTGGAGAATCCGATGTGATGGTGTTTTGAATCCCCCTTTTATTACTTAATAAACTCATTCAAAACTGAAAATGTGATCATTTTCAGACAGTACAAAACTGCTACTTAGAGAGTATTTTTCTTTTCTTAAAGATAAAGATGGGGGATTTCCCAATGGATTTCTTTTTATTTTTCATGTAAAAAAAACAAAACAAACAAACAAAAACAACAAAAACCCTCAGATGCTCTCATTACATTTCTTAGGCACTTTATATTCTTTATGGGTTTATTTTTAATTGAAAAAAAAAAACCTTCCCTCCCCTAAAATTGTTTTTTATATTAAATTTTTATTTTTTATATTTATTACAGTTTATTCACTTTGTGTCCCAGGTGTAGCCCCCCCTTCATTCCCTCTCCAATCCCACCCTCCCTCCCTCATCTCCTCCATGCCCCTCTCTAAGTCCACTGATAGGGGAGATCCTCCTCCCCTTCCATCTGTCCCTAGCTTATCAGGTTTCTTCAGGACTGGCTGCATTGTTTTCCTCTGTGGCCTGCTAAGGCTGTTCCCTCCTTAAGGGGGGAGGGGGGCAAAGTGCCAGCCACTGAGTTTGTTTTTTTTTAATTAAAAAAATTGTATTTATTTCAGAATATCAACAAAACAGTTGCATTTTTTCAATTACAGAGTAGTACTCAGTTAACAGAACAACAATTATCTTCTTATATGCTGCATTACAGACAACTGAAGATGAAAAAAGAAAAAGAAAAAACAAAACAGAAAATCCTAATGTCCCCATATATAACTAATATAAGCTCTGCTTCAACAACCTGCTTTAAGTTTTCATGCCAATTTACGATCCCCAGACTGAACCAGGCCAGGTTAGTGGCCACTGAGAATACCACCAGGACAGGGCTGTCTAAAGACTCATTCTGTAGTGTGGTAACTGTACAAAAAAAGGCACTCTACAGTTTAAAAGCAAGTCTTTTTTTTTTTTTAGAAAGACAAATGGGATGGGCATTGGACGTAGGAGAAAACAAGTAACAGGACTGGAGCCTACCGCAGAGGGCCTCTGAAAGACTCTACCTAGCAGTGTATCAAAGCAGATACTAAGACTCATAACCAAACCTTCAGCAGAGTACAGGGAATCATATGAAAGAAGGGGGAGTTAGTATGACATGGAGAGGATAGGAGCTCCACAAGGACCAAATATATCTAGGCACAGAGGCCTTTTCTGAGACTGATACTCCACCAAGGACCGTGTATGGATATAACCTAGAACCTCTGCTCAGATGTAGCCTGTGGTAGCTCAGTAACCAATTGGTTTTCCCTAGTAAGGGGAACAGGGACTATCTCTGACAGGAACTCAATGGCAGGCTCTTAGACCTCCCCACCCCCCAAGGGAGGAGCAGTCCTGCTAGGCCACAGAGAAGGACTTTGCAGCCAGTCCTGAAGATACCTGAAAAACCAGGGTCAAATGAAAGGGGAAGAGAGGAGTTGAGGGAGGAAGGCTGGGATTGGGAGGGAATGAGGAAGCAGGATACAGCTGGGATACAGAGTTAATAAAATGTAACTAATAATAAAATTTTTTTTTTTAAAAAAGCAAATCTTACACAGCCTTACATTTCAATTTTTTTTCTTTAAAAGGAGTGAGTTGTGTACAGGAGGGTTAAATGTTTTATAGACAAGAAAAAACTGTGCTAGAACCAACTTATTCATCATCTTCATCTTCATCTTTATCTTCCTCCTCTTCCTCTTCATTCTCCTCGTCACCTTCCTCTTCCTTCCTTTTCTTGCTCTTTTCGGCCTTGACCACCCCCTTTTCTCGGCATCGAGTTTTGCTTTAGCTCTGCAGGCAGCCATATCCTTCTCATACTTCTTCAGCTTGGCAGCCTTCTTCTGGTAAGGCTGCTTGTCCGCAGCGTGTTGCTCCACATCTCTCCTAGTTTCTTTGCGACATCGCCGGTGGATGAGCCAGGATGCTCTCCTATGATTTCGGGGCGGTACTCAGAACAGAACAAGAAGGCTGACGGAGGCCTCTCGAGTGCATTGGGGTCCTTGAGCTTCTTTTGGGTCTTCCCTTTGGTGGGGGGATGCAGGTTTTCATTTCTGTCTCCTAGCGAGCCTTGTGGGCCTTTGCCAGGTCTTCAAACTTGCCCTTATCTTCTGCGGACGTGGTCTTCCACCTCTCTGAACACTTCTTGGAGAACTCTGTGAAGCTGACGGAGGCATCCGGGGGCTTCTTCTTCTGCTCCTCCGCACCAAGAATGCATGTGAAGACATTTTGCTTCTCGGCTTCTTAGGAGCCCCTTTGCCAATGTTTAGTTGATTTTGGTCCACAAGGCACAGAGTTGCCCAGTGCCGGTCCAGCTTGCACTAGCCCTGGCTCCTGTCTCTATGGAGCTCAGGGTACTGCAATGTCTGTGAGAGCAGGAGCCAGACATAGCCTTTTCACATTCTCTGCTGTTACCCCTAAAATTTGTAAAGATGCATTCTCTCCACTTATCTACCTGTCTGTCTATCTATCTATCTATCTATCTATCTATCTATCTATCTATCTATCTATCTATGATTGGATATTGCTCTGTAAGCCAGGTTGACCTGGAACTCACTATGTAGTCCAGGCTGCCTCTTATTTCACAACAGTTCTCCTGCCTCAGCTTCCTGAGTACTGGTATTACAGGGGTGAGCTACAATGTCTGGCTGACTCCCATATTTGGAACCTAAGTTTTCAGTGTCTCATTTTATGGAAGAGGGAATGGTGGCTTTCAACTCTAGGTGACAGTGTTGGACTAATGGATCAGTCCTTTAAAGGGAGAAAGGGAAAGAGAAATGAAGCTGAGCAGGTGGAGTATGTGAGAGAAAAGAAAATACTGAGATTTGTTCTGTGTGAATTGGGTTGAGGCCAGGCTCACTCCCTGATGTGCCTTAAGACTTCCTTCCTCTTCCTGCCCAGTGACACACTCCAGGCAGCCAGTGTGGGGATTTTTTGTATCTTCTCCTTCTACAGGTCCCTCAGGAAACTGCCCCCTGACTTCTGGACTTGCTTTGAGTCTCCATCAGCGTCACTGAGGGGATAACTGGTTTGTGAGTTATGTAATATCCAGGCAAGAAAATAAGGATAGGTGTTGACACACACTGTAACCCCAGCACTTGGTAGACTGAGGCACAGTCATTACTGTGAATCAGAGGTTAGCCTGGCCTCCACAGTGAGCACTCATCTTCCAAGCAAAGCCCCAAACATGGATGTCAATAGGCATATTCCTCTGCCTGGTCGGGTCCTACGTAAGATGCCGGGCCTAGGGTGAAAGCCCTCATTCACAGGCTCTGCCCAGTTAGAGGGACCCTGAAGAGGAGAGCAAGGCACCATGGGGTGCAGCTAGGACAAGGCACAGAGGGGAGACCCTTGCGAAGCTGGGAAATGGACAATGGCCCTAAGAACGAACGGCTAGGAAGCAACAAAGCAAGAATGACCAGAGATTTGCTAAATCTGAAACCACCCTTCTCTGTTAGCCTCTTGAACATTGATTTGGCTTCGTTCTGATGTGGTTCTCCCCATGCCCACCCCCACTCCCTCTCTGAGAGTCTCTCACCATGTAGCCCTGGCTGACCTGGAATTTGCTGTGTAGCCCAGGCTGGCCTGCAACTTCTGGAGACCATCTTTCCTCTGCCTCCCGAGTGCTGGATTACAGTGTGTGTCACCAGGCAGATTTGTTACCCTGAGTCACCTCTTACAGAGCACTCATCAACGAGGCATATTTGTGTGTGTTTGGTCCGGTGATCTCCATCACAAACCCTTGGGAATGGGAGGCGGCTGTCATCTGTCGGCACATCCGCTTCCTTGGGCTAGCACAATTCTTTCTTGATGACATGGCTACCTAAATCCCAAACTGTCACACTGCCCGGAGTGTCACACACGGGCACATACCCACAGCATGTGGCAGAAGTCAGGGGATAACTCTGTAGAGTGTGGAGTCAGGTATCTCCCTCCCACTCTTTTTTTTTTTTTTTTTTTTTTTTTCTTTTCTGATGTGCATTGGTGTTTTGCCTGCATGTATGTCTGCGTGAGGGTGTCAGATCTTGGAGTAACAGAGAGTTGTGAGCTGCCATGAGGGTGCTGGGAATTGAACCCAGGTCCTCTGGAAGAGCAGTCAGTGCCCTTAACTGCTGCTCTGTCTCTCTAACCCTTTCCTGCACTCTCATGTAAGTCCCGGGGTTCAAGCCCAGATCAAATGTGTGCCCTGTGAACCTTTCTGGTTGAGCTATCTCATTGGCCTCTATTTTTGTTTTTGTTGTTTGGTTTGGTTTGGTTTGGTTTGGTTTTAGTGTTTTGAGACACAGTTTCTCTGTGTAGCCTTGGCTGTCCTGGATTCACTTTGTAGACCAGGCTGGCTTCGAAGTCACAGCGATCCACCTGCCTCTGCCCCCCAACCCCCCCATTGCTAGGATTAAAGGTGTCCTTGCCACCATGACCGGCTTTGGCCCCTGTTAATTGATTCATGATTTCAACATATGAATCAGGGTGTCGGAGGCTTGAGTTTACAAAGGAGCTTACAAGGAATAATACTTAGGTAACCAGGAGGCCCACCTCAGTCAGCCCCCGTGCTGGGTCCAGGTACCTGCCAGTCTGAGGGAGGCCTTTCCGAGCGCTGTCAGTCTCTCTCTGGGACTTGCTCGTTCTGTTTTCAAACCTCAATCAAAAGACTCTGCCAACTTCCCCCAGGAAGATTGACACATGTCGTATGACATCTAGGTCTTGGCGGACGCCGCCCAGCTATATGTTTACACCAACATTTCCTCATAATTTCACTACTGCTATTAGTAACTTCCTCATTTGCTATGTACAAAGAAGCAACGTATTAACCTCAGCCGCAGCGCACTAGCCACCCTTTAAAGCGAGAAAAATCAGCACACAGGAGCAATTGGAGCACTGTTTAAGGGTAAAGGATCACGCTAGTGTGCCGGCTCATGCCTTTACGTCCAGTATTCAGGAAGCAGAATAAGGTAGATCTCTATGCATTCTGGGTCAGCCTCGTCTGCGAAGTGAGTTCTAGGCTAGCCAGGGCTACATAGCAAGACCCTGCCTTAAAAAAAAGGTAATAAAGATAATAATAATGATAATAACAAAGGTAATAAAAATAAACCCGTAGAGCAACCAGGAGGCCCACCTTAGTAAATTCAGTTATAAAACCGACCTCGAGAGTTAAAGCGCTTGTTGAGAGTGGACTCAAGACACCTTAAGGGGACTAAATGACAGCCAGGAGAGTCAGTGCTTCCTGCTGGCTGATTCCAGTTCCCAGAACCCCTGACAGCAGATGAGTCAGGCCCCCAGAGTTAGCTCACAGCAACATGGACACGTGTTTTGGTGTCAGGCTGTCCTGACAGTTATGTTTCTAGCGAATAATTAATGATGAGTCTGGGAACAGGCTTGGGTGTGTATCAGGGTGAATTGGCTCCCTTAGAGCTGATCACATCCAACTTCTGGAGTCTAGCAAGGCTGAATAAGGCCCCATGAAGAACCAGTTTTACCAAGGACTGTGCTACGTTTTGAGAATAACAGCGGTCTCTCTCTAGCGACCACGAGATTTTGGCATTCACTCCACTTTAAGAGGTTATTCTCAGATGTCGCTGGAGTGTGTGGGCTGGGGGTGGAGGTGGGGGTGGGGCTGAGGTGGCATGTTTTACCATTCATGAAGCCCTGAGTTCAATCCCTGGCATTGAACACACACCCATTAAAACCATACAAGGATGTTCTAAAAAAAAACAAAAAACAAAAAACAAAAAAAAAAAAACAAACCATATGGGCTTTTCAGCCAACGAGAGGACACAGTGTCATCTGTATAGTGTCTGTAACAATATGAAGAGGTGACTGTAAAACCATTTGCTGATCTCTGGAATAATAATAATAATAATAAATCTAAATTCAACATTTGAAGCGGTGGGCCAGAGAGCTGGCTCAGGCTGCCCTCTCTGGGGCGAATGTGTGGATTCCCGCCTCCCAGGAAACGTTAGGACAGAACCTGCTAAAGCTCCCAGCACTCGGTACTGTGCTGGGTACTCCTGGGAGCAGTGTCCCTGCGTTTCTGGTTTGAATTTCAGGCAGTTCTACAGGAAGGCTGAGGAAGCTCCGGCACAGTGCTAATAACTAACTCATTGATAAAGAACAAAGGAAATCACATCCAAAGAGCCACCACAGGCGCCCTCAGCTCTCCTCAAAGCCTGTGGAAGAGCACAACTTCCCCAGACTAAAGTGTGTGTGTGTGGGGGGACCAGGTAAGGTGCAGGTAAATCAGCGGAGACGTCCGGCACTTCCGGTCCCTTCTGATCCTACAGGCCTGTGCTCACTGGAAAGATGAGACAAGAATGACTGCAGCAGGGCTTGAAAGCAAATGTCTCAAAACCCGAAGGGAAGATAAGAAAACCAGCGATTTGGGCAAGGGCACACTGCCCACGGCCCAGCCTATTCCTGCACGAGGTCCGCACGGAAAAGATGATGAAATCTAACGAATCCCCTCTGAATTTGACTTCTGGAATCTTCCACGTCTGCCGAACCCGCCGTTCATTTTGGTCCTCTTGCAGATGGAAGGGTAAGGTTGGGAAGAGACCAGTTGAGACCTGTTTTACTGCCAGGAAGGGTTACACCTGTGCCCTCCGGCAGCCCGGCTGCCTTATCGGTTATGCAAATTCCTGACTTCCTCTCGGCCCCAGTCTTTGGGCTGTAGAAAGGAGACTTTAATCCACTTCAGAATTATGAGGCCATTTGGAGGAGAGAGCTCAGCACCTTTCCGTTCTGACCCCGTCCCGGATCAAGATGTCACTACCAATCCGCCGCCAGTTCTCCTGAGCCAGAGTCACTTGCTTACTTTTAGAAGCAGGGCAAAGGCGCGTCCCCAGATCACACCTCTGCCCTTCCAATCTGGATAGACATACTTAGATAACCTTTGTTTGCAGACTTTCAGACCGGCCGAGATTGTCTGGGCCAAGAGGTGGGGCAGGAGAATTCAGGCCAAAACTTTTTTAAGTTGGCAGAGCCCTTTGTGCCCCCCCACCCCCAAATCCCGCGGCCGACCTACCGCAGGGCTGGAGTGTAACCCGCCAGGCTCCCCACCACCAAGAGCAATCCCAGACTCCCCTGGGTGCCAACGTGGGGCTCTGGCCCGCGGAGGGCGGGCGCTGGGGGCACGGGGCGGCTCCCGGGCCCACGGGGGATTCTGCTCACCTGCTGAGCTAGGCAAGGGCAGCAGCAGCAGCAGCAGCAGCAGC
>REGO01001046.1:258500-276670 GCA_010120015.1 Rhombomys opimus
ATGTGTTAACCACAGCAGGAAAGGCTAAAAAGGAGGCTTCCGCAAAAGCTGGGTATCAGCTGGCGTGTGTGTGTGTGTGTGTGTGTGTGTGTGTGTGTGTGTGTGTGTGTCTGTGTGTGTGTGTGTCTGTGTGTGTGTGTCTGTGTGTGTGTGTCTGTGTGCGTGTGTCTGTGTGCGTGTGGTTATTTATTTAACAATTGGTTAACTGATTTACTCGTTTATTTTGCTCAAAGCCAAAGGCAGCAATGTCGCATCCTGTTGTTACATGTTCTCTTTCTCATCCCTACCTCCAAAGAGGCTGAAATACTCTCAGTACTTCTAGGGCCAGTGTTTAAAGTATGTGGCTTTAAACACCCCCACACACCAATGAAACACACACACACACACACACACACAGAGAGAGAGAGAGAGAGAGAGAGAGAGGAAGAGAACTTCTTTCTTCATTGTTCACCTAAGCCTCTTCCTGCATGTCTTTCCTAAGTTGGATGGCTACATCCTTGAAGCTGTCATCAGCTTCCTCTCTTTGCTTCATATCTGGTACTTACCTTCATTATACAAGATGTGCAGGGGACAAGTGAAAATACGTATCAAGACATAGCCCTTTCCTAGTGGTATGTAACTCTGACTGTTGATGCAAAATATTTCTGTGCCAAATACCCCCTTTTCACCTTCAGAGTCAGGGATCAAACCATGGCCTTGTGGTTACTTGGCAAGTGCTGTACCACTGGGTTTTGGTTCTCTCTTCTTTCTCTTCTCTTCTCTTCTCTTCTCTTCTCTTCTCTTCTCTTCTCTTCTCTTCTCTTCTCTTCTCTTCTCTCTTCTCTCTTCTCTTCTTTTCATTGTTAGAATGAAAATACCAACCATTCTATTTTACCAACAAAGACTCAGGAGCCAGGTGCTGAAAACCTGCTAGCTCAGAGAGGCAGAGAAAGCACCCAGCTGACCTTCCTACTCAGCTCACATCACAATGGGAAAAGCCCAAAAGGCTCACTAGCTTAGCTGACAGCCCAGGAGGAAAAGGCCAAAATAAATAAATAAATGAATAAATAAATAAATAAATAAATAAAACCAAACCAAACAAAAACAAAACCCAAGGCCAAAGGATTGCTATCTCAAAGCCCCCAAAAAGCCAGAGAGCTCAAGAGATAGAGAGTTAAACCTCCAGAGAGCTGAAGAGCCAAAGCTAAAGCCAGGAGCTTAAGAGCTAAAGACCTAAATTTCCTTCTACTTCTACAGGCTGTCATAAATACCCTTCAACTCAAAGTTCCTCCTACTCTTTAAACCCTGTCAGCTGGTTTCTCACTCCACCTCTTGACCTATTAACTTTATTAAATTAAAGACCTCTTGACTTTATTAGATACTGTATACAGAAAGCTCTTGGATTAAAGGTATGTGCTAAGGATGCTGAACAATACTATAACCACCTGTTTACAATAAACAGAAAGCTCTTGGATTAAAGGTATGTGATAGGATGAAACACACCAAACAAGAAACAGGGTTTTACAGTTCACAGTTTTGGGGCTCACAATGAGACCAAGTATCCTGAAACATCTCTCTCTCTCTCCCTCCCTCTGTGTGTGTGTATGTGTGTGTGTGTGCATGAGTGGAGGGGTCAGAGGTCAACTTCTGATGACCTCTCAACACTATCACCTAGTTTTGTGTGTGTGTGTGTGTGTGTGTGTGTGTGTACAGCTTTCTTTTATTTTTATTGGTGTGTGTGTTCATGAGTACAGGTGCCTGTGGAGGCCAGTGGCGTCATATCCCCTGTGGCTGGAGTCACAGTGGTGCTAAGCCACCTGATGTAGGTGCTGGGAACTGAACTTGGGTCCTCTGCAGGATCAGTATGTGCTCTTAACTGCTGAGCCATCGCTCCAGCCCAGCATCTAGCTTTTGGAGACAGGATCTCTCAGAGACCTGGCACCAACTAGGATGGGCTGGCTGGATGAGCCCCAGGGAGCTGCCTGGTCCCAGCGCTGGTGTTGCAGTGCCACCAACCTGGCTTTCTTTTATGTGCATTCTGGGAATCGCACTTTATTATTTAGTGTGTGCTTGTATGTGGAGGACAGAGGATGATTTGGAATCTGTTCTTTGTCAAATACGCTGGCAAGTGCTCTACCACTGAGCCGTCCCCCAGCCTTCCACATTGTTTTCAGGGGATAGCTTTAAAATGAACCCTTTCACTGGCTTCCTAGCTAGCCTTTCTTGTGTCCAGAATCTCCCATTTCATGCCACTGCTCCCTGAGGCTCCCTTGGGGATCCTGAACTTCCTCTCTGCTCTCTACAGAGGTGATGGCTACAGGTAGTGGTGCAGCAGCTATTAAGTAAACAGCGGGCTTGGAGACTGGGAGATGGCTCAGCAGTTAAGAGTGAAGAGGACTTTCTATCTCCCCCTTTTTTCATAAGATTCCCTACGCTCTGCCCAAAGTTTGGCCATGAGTCTCAAGATCTGCTTTGATACCCTTCTGGGTAGTCTTTCAGAAGCCCTCTGTGGTTGGCTCCTGTCCTGATCCCTGTTTTCTTCTTCTTCCAATGTCTATCCCATTTGCCTTTCTGAATGAGGACTGAGCATCTTACCCAGGTCCTCCTTTTTGCTTAGCAGCTTTCGTACATTTATCCCAATGTCTAATAGGTCTAGTATCCACTCATAAGTGACTATATACCATGTGTGTCTTTCTACTTTTGGGATACCTCACTCAGGATAGTCTTTTCTAGTTCCTACCATTTGCCTGCAAATTTCACGATTTCCTTGTTTTTAATTGCTGCATAGTATTCCATTATGTAAAAGTACCATAATTTCTGTATCCATTCCTCAGTTGAGGGACATCTGGGTTGTTTCCAGATTCTGGATATTATGAATAAAGCTGCTACGAACATGGTTGAGCAAATGTCGTTGTTGTATACTTGAGCATATTTTGGATATATGTCTAGGAGTGCTATACCTTGATCTTGAAGTAGCACTATTCCTAATTTTCTGAGAAGGCGCCAGATTGATTTGTTTCTGAAGCGGTTGTACAAGTTTACATTTCCACCAGCAATGGAGGAGGGTTCCTCTTTCTCCACATCCTCTCCACATGTGTTGTCACTTGAGTTTTTGATCTTAGCCATTCTTATGGGTTATAAGGTGAAATCTCAGGGTCATTTTGATTTGAATTTCCCTGATGACTAAGGATGTTAATCTGGGCACAGGGGTCTTTTCTGAGACTGATACTCCAACCAAGGACTATTCATGGAGAAAACCTAGAACCCCTGCACAGATGTAGCCCATGGCAGCTCAGTCTCCAAGTAGGTTTCCTAGTAAGGGGAACAGGGACTGTCTCAGACATAAACTCAGTGGTTGGCTCTTTGATCACCTCCCCCTAAGGGGGGAGCAGCCTTGCCAGGCCATAGAGGAAAACAATGCAGGCAGTCCTGATGAGACCTGATAGACTAGGGTCAGATGGAAGGGGAGGAAGACCTCCCCTATCAGTGGACTGGGGGAGGGGCATGGGAGGAGAAGAGAAAGGGAGGGGATAAGAGAGGGGTCTACAGCTGGGATACAAAGCAAATAAACTATAATAAACAAACAAACAAACAAACAAAGAGTGCAGAGGACTTTGGTTCCCAGAACTCATGTTGGGTGGCTCACAGATACCTATAACTCCAGCTCCAGGGAATCTGACTCTATTTTTCTGGCCTCTGACCTCTGAAGACACACACACACACACACACACACACACACACACACACAAACACATGAGTGCCGGGTGGGAGGAAATAACAAAAAAAAAAAAATTTTTAAGTTGGAATTGGTAGCCAAAGAAAATAAATACTGCAAACATTCCAGAAGGGAGAGGGTGGTGTTGAAAAGATCAGTAGCAGAGTACTAAAAGTCAAATTGGCTTTTACTTCTCTGTGTTACAATATTCAAGAAGAATATGGAGTGCCAGCCTAAGGGTTTTTTTTAAAGATTCATTTTATTTTGCATGCATGAGTGTTTTTCTTGCATGCATATCTATGCACCCCATGTGTGCCTGATGCCCCTAGAGATCCAAGGATCCCTTAGAACTGGTGTTACAGATGGTTATGAGCTACCACATGGGTACTGAGGAGTCAGCTCGGGTCCCCTGGAAGAGCAGACAGTGCTTCTAACCAGTGAGCCATCCTTCCAGCCCCATCCTCAGACTTTTGGATGGAAAAGGTTGACCATGGCATTTTAGGCACAGTTAATTCTGTCAGGCATGAAGAAGAATTTTCAGAGCCACAGGAAACACAACTTGTCAGAATCACTTTGATGCTTACCAACTGATAGACAAGTTCAAATCAAGACCTAAGGCATATCAAACTGATAATGCTGGCGCCTTCGTCAGGAATAGAGCAGGACTTCTCAGGTGGCTTCTGCCACTCAAGCACAGCTCACTCAGCCTTTCCATCAAGGCTGAACGAGTTTTTGCCAGGTGATGCAGGTATGACCCACAGGCTATACTCTCTGCAGTGTGGCTTTCTGTCAGTTTCTGGTGTAATAGCGCAAGGCCCTTTTGAGTGAGTGCTGTTCTGTGTGGATGGATTGTTAGTCAACAAAAATTACATAACGGAAGCAGGGTTACATAAAAGCCACAATGGCCATTTTCATTGCCAAATAAATTGAGAAATGATTTTGTGCATCCTGATGACTATTATTGAATAATGATTGTATGGTATGTATAAAAAATTACCTATGAAAAGCAAATGACCAAGGGTGCTGTGCAGTTGGCCCTCACTGTCCAAGGACTGTGCACCTGGGGAGTCAAGCAACTGTAGGTTACAGATACTGGAGAAACAAAAAGTGGCATCTATAATATGCATGTACAGACTCTGGCTTGTGGAGACAAGGTCTCAGTGCAGCCCTGGCTGGCCTAGAACTCACAGAGACCTGGCTGCTTCTACCGCTCTCCCAAAGGCTGGGACTACAATCGTTGTACCACTACCGTGCCTGGCTGTACAGATTTTTCTTTTTTCTTGTCACAAAAACTATTTACTCAGCAGTTATAGTAGGTCCTATAAGCAACCAAGAAACAATTTAAAGCAAACACAAGCAGGGTCTGGTAGCACATACTGTAATCCCAGCACAAGAGAGACCGAGGCAGGAGATTAGCCTGCACTATGCAGCAAAAACCTGTCTCAGATCCAAAAAGCAATAGATAAAAAGAGGACAGATGTGGTGGCTCACACCCAAAATCCCTGGACTCAGGAGACCGAGGCAAGACAGTTTCTGCAAGTTTGAAGCCAGCCTGGGCTGTCGTAGCGAAACAGTGAGTCCTAGGGCAGCCTGCGACACAGAGTGAAACTAAAACCAAATGAAGCCAAAGCAAACCACGAGGCTGGGAAAATGACTCCAAACATGATTTGTGCTTGGTTCTCCACAAGCCACCCAGGAGGATGCTCATTTGTAATCTCAGTGCTGGGGAACAGAGGCAGGTGAGTCTCTTTGGCAAGTTCCGGGTTCAAGGAAAGACCCTGTCTGAAAAAAAAAGGTGGAGTTGGAGCTGGAGAGATGGCTCAATGGTTGAGACCTAAGTTTGGGTGAATCAGAAACACTTCATAAGAACCACGCCATGGGTTTAATGAGCACAACAGGGGATGAAATCCCGAGTGTGTCCCTGAGGTTTCACCTCAGCAGGATCCCCCAGCTGTCCATCTAGTCCTGCCTTTGATAACAGTGGCCCTAAATGGCTTGTGCCAAAACTGAACCCATGACATTTTCGGGAAGATGGCTGGAACTGGAAATGATTATAGGTTAAGGTCAGAAAGGCAAGCTATCATGTTTCTCTCACAAGAGGAACAGAAATTCACAGTTACTCATATGTATTTGTATGTAAATGTATGCAACAGAGAGAGAGAGAGAGAGACAGAGAGACAGAGAGAGACACCTACCAACACCACCAATAAAACCTTATTTTGTCCTAGGGCCAGCAGAATGTCTCAATGCTGTGCAATCCCCACCACCTGAGTCTGACCCACGGAGCTCACCTAAAGCTGGAAGGAGAGAATCAGCTCCTAGATGTTGTCCTCTGACTCCCCCATGCACATCCTGATACATACACACCTTCACTCACAAACGTGTCACCCATGCACAGGCCTGCACACTAGCATACACCCATGTTAAAAATATCTAACGGAACCCGGGTCCTCTGCAAAGGCAGTGAGTCTCTCATACACCAAACCACCTCTCTCGCTTTTTTTATTTTTAACTCAGAGTGTTGTTCTGTAGTCTAGGCTTGCCTGGAGCTCAAGATCTTCCTGATTCAGCCCCCGAAGTACCATCTGCCCTTCTGAATGAAGCTAAATCAAAGCAGGTTCGTTCTCAAACCTCCTAACCAGGGACTGAGTCTCATGCGCCGACATTCTGGTGTGTCTGAGAGGATGCAGGCGGAGTTTCGCCTTTGGATGCTCTCTCGGTGGGGTGGAGATTTTCTTTTGTAACTCCTGTAATTTCCTGGGTTCTTGGGTGTGAACTTGTTTCACAATGAGACAAGATTCGACCTCCCTCTTTTTTTTTTTATTTTTTTGTTTTTAGATTGAATTTTTTTTTTAATTTTAAATTATGTGTATGCCCGTGTGTCTATGTGTAGGTATGTGTACATGAGTTCAGGTACCTGAGGAGGCCAGAGGCACCAGATTCTTCTGCAGGTGAAGACACAGGCGGTTGTGAGCCTCCTGATATGGGTGCTAGAAGCTGAACTTGGGTCCCCTTCAGGAGCAGTACGCCCTGTCTCACCAGCTGAACCCTCTCTCCAGCTCCTGGACATCCCGTTGAGTTTACTCCCTTGCACCCTCTCATTCTGTTGTGTGAAACATATGGCGAAAGTATGTGCCCTTGGGGTAAAATTATGCCACTTCATAGTTTCATCTTGCCACCAACCACATAGCAACTTTAGGGTTTCCATGCTGTTGTTTTCTCTCTGCAGAACTATCACGATGACAGTCTCTAGTTCATAGGTTTTTCTTAGCTTAGCTGTTTTGGTTTTCTGAGGCAGGGCCTCACTCTGCAGACCAGGCTGTCTATGAACTCACTATGAAGCCCAGGCTTGGTGTCACACTCTTGGCAGTCCTCCTGCCTCAGCCTCCCCTGTTTGAAGCAGGACCGTGCGATGTTTTGCGGTGCTGTGTGTCCCAGCTTTGAAGACACGGCTAAACTCCCCCAGTTCCTCTTTGTGGTCAGTTTGCTAAGGTCCACCTTGCCAGCGGCTTCCTTTTTCGGAGTCCAATTCAGGACGGAACAGCCACCCTTGTCACACAGCCTCCAATTCACCTCGCCAGAGGTCTCCAGGGGCTAACATCCAGGGCTGCTTTTTTTCAGCCTGAAAAATGCTTTTCAGTGCCCATCTAGCACTGAGCTGGACACATCCCACCTGTTAGGCACACCCTTCCCCAAACATTCAAGGTCACCTGAGCCCAACTGCAAAGGCCATCGATGGTCCCTCTGCGCCCCACCGGAGGCGTGTGGCTTTGCACTCTCTCTCAAGAGGCCCTAAGAAGGGAAAGTGCTGACTCTGGGGAGATGTGAGCCAAAACAAATCCTCCCTTCCCCACGATGCTTTTGCCACCCGTCCTATGTCTCAGCAAGGGGATAAGTAACCACTGGAGCCAGGCTGATGTTGGACAGATTCCTCATCCTCCTACTCGGCTTCCCCAGCGCTGGGATTGCAGGCGTGCCCCGCCATGCCCAGCTTATGAAAACCTAAAGGCATCATGGAAAACTTGACTCTTAAGCCACACTGGAACAAAGCTGCGTACTGTGCCTGTCAGTGTTAATAACCTGGCCGATAGCCATCTATTAATTTGCCTCATGTCTTCTTCCCTTTACAATATGGATGTTTTTGTTTTTGTTTTTGTTTTTTTCTAGAAACATAACAAGAAAAGGCTAGGGATCAGCTCATCGACAGAGCACTTGTCCATGGACAAAGCTCTGAGGCTGGTTTAAGCACTACAACGTACTATGTTTATGATGCATATATATGTGTACAAACATGCATGTAATATCATTCTTACACGAAAAAACTAACAGTTCATATTGACTATCTGGTCAGTTTATAAATTTCTCCATTTATCAGGCCAACTTGATTTTCTTATTTCATTTCTTTAGATTAGAATCCGAGCAGAATGTAGCCCATGATAGCTCAGTAACCAATTGGTTTCCCATAGTAAGGGGAACAAGGACTATTTCTAACAGGAACTCAATGGCTGGCTCTTTGACCTCCCCACCCCCCAAGGGAGGAGCAGTCCTGTTAGGCCACAAAGAAGGACTTTGCAGCCAGTCCAGAAGATACCTGACAAAACAGGGTCAGATGAAAGGGGAGGAGGTCCTCCCCAATCAGTGGACTTGGAAAAGGGCAGGGAGGAGGTGAGGGAGGGAATGAAGGAGGGGGATACAGCTGGGATACAGAGTTAACAAAATGTAACTAGTAAGAAAAATAAAATAAAATAAAATAAAGAATAACCAGTTAGGGGAAAATAGCATTAAAAGTGGAAAGTTGTTTTTGGGAAAAAAAAAAAGAAAGAATCCGAGCAGAGGTCATACTGCTGCTCATGAACAGGTGCCGTAAGTCAGGCTAGACCGCCACTTCTGTTTCCTCCTCTTTAATGGGTTGTACTGTTGATTTGTTGAAGGCATCAGATCACTGTCCTGTAAGTTTGATGCTCTTGAGTTTTGCTGAATGGATTTCTTTTGTTTAAACAGCATTTTTGACTTGTAATTGGGCTACAAGAAACTATATACATCGAAATACAACTTGGTGCATCTTGGCATGAATATTCTTGCTGTATCCAGATAAAGAATTTAGGATATTTTTGTTGTTGTTGTTTGGTTTTGGTGGGGCACGGGGACAGTTCTCCATATTTAGCCCAGGCACGTCTCCAATTTGTGATCCTCCTGCCTCAACCTCTCAAGTGTACCATCACACCTTGCTTACCGGGCGCTTGGCTAACTCAGTTTCTCTTAGTAATGCCTCTGACGATCCCCACTGTCCCATCTTGGGTCGTGAATCTGCTTTCCATCAGCGCCATTTGCCGCTGCTAGAATTCTTGCCAAGTGGAATCTTGTATTTGTTTGTGCTTTTTCTGATTTCACCTGATTCACACACTAACAACTTCAAGACCTACCGGAGCTTTTTCTGCATATTGCCGAGCAATGTCCCGTCATGTCCGTATGCCAGAGTTTGTTACTCATTTCTGTTTTGTCGTTATTATTGCTGGTCTTAAATGTGCAGCAACCTCCCTGCCTGTTTCTCTCCAACTCTGGGATTGCAGGCATGTACCACCATAGCTGGTGAACCACTGACCCTACTTATGAACATTCGAGTTGTTTCTAATGTTTGGCTGTTATCATTAAGGGTTCTCTGAACATACATGGTCAGAGAAGACTTTGTACGGATGCTGGGAACTAGTTAGGAAAGTGCCCTAGAGTGGAATGGATGAGCTATGTGATGGCTATGTTAAACCTTTAAAGACTCTGCCAACTCATTCTGTAAAGAGGCTGCACAATACTGCCTGTGGGTACTTGCCAACACTTGTTATTATCTATGTCAAACTTTAGCCATTACTTACTAATGGTAAATACCTACAGTAAATACTAATAGCCATAGCTAACTAAAACATCTCATTGTTTTTTAAATTTGAATTTCCCTAATGATATATGTTGTCAAAATTTTTGTTTGTTTGCTTTGTTTTGAGACAGGATCTTGCTATGTAGCCGTGGTTGGCCCAGAACTCTCTGTAGATACAGTTGGCCTTGCACTCTGTCTTATCTATTTTTTTTTTAATTGGTGTAAAGAGACAGCAAAGCCATTTCAAGTGCATTTTCTTTACTCTGTGCTTGGAGTTCACGATGTGAGTGTCCCGCTGCTGCTCTAGGCACTTGCTTCCTGCTGCCTGCTGCCTGCTGCCTCGGTTCTAATCCTGCAGAGTGAGAGAGTTCATCATGATGGAGAAGGGATCACAGAGGCAGACAAATCATAGCAGCAGGACCAGAATGACAAATGACCATATTTCTTATGACATACTGGAAGAAGGACCTGGTGAGAGGGTGGGATATAGGAAGCAGGGGAGGCTATGAACCCTCTAACAGGATGTCTCCTCTAGCGCGGCTCTTCCTCCTTGAGGGTTCACGACCTCTGCAAACAGCACCACGACCTGTGGACCACACGTGAGCCTTGCGGGACATTCCTCATTCACACCGCTGTAATCCCCCAGCCATGCCTTCAGCCCAGAAGTTTTCCTTTTAGTCCAGTGAATGTATCAACCTTTCTCCTCTGGTCTGCAAGGCCTCAGCTAGTAAGTCCACTTGGATCGTTAGGTGGCTCCCCCAGCTGTGTGTAAGACAAACTGGTTTTCCTGGGCTGCTTTAGGCTTTCTGCCTTGACTTTCAGCAGCTTTATTAAAATAGATTTGGGTTGATGGTAACTGGTGTGCTCTGACCAGTTTCTTCCCCAGATTAGAAAGTTCACACACACACACACACACACACACACACACACACACACACACACACACGTGTGTGTGTGTGTGTGTGTCTATGTGTGTGTGTGTATACCTATGTATATGTATACATATAATTACATTTTGTTGACTTTCTATGCTTCTGAGGCTGTATACTAAATACTGTTTTCATTTCATGGAATTCCTTAAGCTTTTCTCACTTTTAAAAACTCTGTATAAGTTTTGCTTCTCTGATGGCATACTTGCAAGTAGTCTACCCTTACTTAGCCAGTTCTTTCTTCTGCTTGCTCTGGTCTGTTCTTGAAGCTTTCTATCTAAAGTTAGTTTAGTTAGCATGTTTTTTTAGCTTTAAGCTTTCTGCCTTATTCACTGATAGGTATTTTTGTCAAGATGTATTCTCAAGGTAAGTTTCAAGAAGAGGGATTTCTGGTTAAAAAGGTAAAGGGGTGTGTAATTTAGTTATTCTAGCTTTTCTGGGTACCCACCGCTCCACAGCCCCATGCTGGACCCAATGCCCAGCACCAAGCATGACAGTGCCTGCTTCCCCAGGTCTTGCCTAAAGAATGAGTGCCAATCTCATAGGTGGGCATCTCACATTGCTTCAGCTTGTCTCCTTAGCAGTGAACTTGAATTTTCTTTCATATGTTTTAGAGCCATTTTAAATGCTTACTAAATGTTCTCAGCTTTCTGCCATTTTCTACTTGTTATTTGATCATTAGTTAACTGAAATTGCAGAGTTCTTTAAGAATGAAGGATGCTAGTGACAAATTTTTTTACAAGTTTGCAGTGACTGGGCTATGGATATCACTCAGTGGCAAAGCATCTGCTGTAGCAAGGCTTTGGGTTCAGTTCCCAGCAGTGGGACACACAAACACATACACAGACACACACAACAGACACACACAAACACATACACAGACACACACAGACATGTGTGTGTGCACATGTGTTCATACACAGGAAAAACTTGAAGTTGTCTTTTAGCTTTGCTTTTCATAATTTTGTTTTCCAGGAAAAACTGTACACACACGCATAGTCACACTTATAAATCTTTTACTAAACTGCCTCCGAATTTTGATAATTTTAAAGCTTCTCTTCATATCACTGCTAACCAGGCATGCACCTATGTTTATTTCAGTATTTACACAGCTTCTTTCTTTGCTTTTATATCCTGATGACAATGAAGATTTTGTTTATTTATTCTTCATTCATTTGAGATGTGGCCTTGCAATGTAGCCCAGTGTAGCCTCAGACCCCAAATCCTTCCGCCCTAGTTTCCCTAGTGCTGAGGTTTACAGGTATGCAGTACGCAGCAGCATGCTGGGTTGAGGGAGGGATACAATTATCTATTCCAAATGGCAGAATGGCTGTCCCAGCCTATATCCACCATGTTCTTTCAATGATGAAAGCTTTACAATATATTCTAATATTTGTCCTCCCTGGTTTGTTGGTTTTAGTGCTTTCCTGTCTGCTCTTGCATATTTACACTTTAACAAACCTTTGTCTACTTCTATAGGAGTTTGGTTGATATTTTATTGAGATCATGTTAATTTTATAAATTAGCTTAAGACGTCTAACATTTATTTATTTACTTATTTATTTGGAGACAAGGTCTTATTGTGTAGCCTGGGTTGCCCTGGAAGTTCCTGTGTAGACTTTCCTGAATGCTGGGAGTAAAGGCATCCACTGAAACACCTAGACTCAGTCTAGCATCTTTGTGCTGATGAATTTTATTGTCTCAGAACACAATTCTCAAGAACACGTTTCTTGTTGAAACAGCAAGTCATGGTACAGCATTCATCAACAAAACACTTAATGTTGAACGCATGTCAAGTGTTACACTGACCACTAGAGATAAGGTCATTCGTAAAGTGATTCTAGATTTTTATGTGATGTGTAAATAAAATCACGCATATACCGGTGTGTTTCCATTAAAGTAAAAGCATAAACATCAAGTCTTTTATTTGTGAAGTGAATGTGTCTAATGTTTGTTGTGGTTCTATTTTATATTCATACCTTTGGTTTGTTTTGTAAACTTACTTCTTTACAACGAAGTAGCGTGTTTTGAAAAGGACAGAACTGACATTATCAAGTTCCTAAGGCTTGGTCAAGACCTCTGGGTATCACAACAGACCTCTGGAGGCCTCGCAATTGTTATCTTAGCCCAGCTGTCCTTGTTGCTATTCCTTACCTGACACAGCTTCAGTTGGAAGGGGGACCCTCAACTGACAATATGCCAACATATCTGTTGGCAAGTCTGCAGCGCAGGTTTTTGATTAATGATTGATGTGATGTGGGTGGGCCCGGCCAATGGTATGTGGCAGATGTCGTTTGGGCAGGCGGTCCTGAGCTGTATAAGAAAGCAGCCTGAGCAAGTCGAGAGGAACAAGCCAGTTCAGTTAAGAAGTAGTCCTCCAAGGCCTCTGTTTCAATTCCTGACTCCTGATTTCTGCTTTGAGTTCCTGCTGACTTCCCTCCGTGATGGCCTGTGACCTGGAAGCATAAGATAAAATAAAGCCTTTTGTCTCCAAGTTGCTGTTGGTCATGGTGTTTTATCATAGCAACAGAAAAAACAAAGACACTAGCCAACAACAATACATGGAGGAGTCCGGCTAGTGGCTCTATCTGCCACTAGAACAGCGGTGGAGAGAAAGCAACTCAGCCTTCCTATTAGGTTTCCCTGCCCAGCCTGCCTTCTCCCTTCCTCAGAGAACTTGAGACTGTTTCCATCTTTCAAACTTCCCTTATCGCTGATTTTGTTCTGAGTAGGCAACCTACCTCCTACGACAAAGAGAAAGCAGAAGCGGTAGTGTGGGACCCCTCAACTTCCCCTTGAGGACCGGAGGCACTACCCAGATTTCCACTTACCCTCCTTCTGCCCTCCTGAAGTCTGCTCCCTCCTCCCCTCCCCTGCTTTCTACTCCTTCCGGCTTTTCTCCCCTTTCCCCTCACAACTGGGCCTATTCTCTCTTTCCTGCCTTTGGCCTCCCTCTTTACCCTTTCCTTTTGCAAAGCATGCCAGCCTGTTCATACCTCACACTGAAGGCCAGGCAGGGCTGAGGATGCAGCTCAGGGTAGCGGCTGAGTGTGTGCAAGGTCCAAAATCAATCTCCACCACCAAAGAAGTAATCCCAAACATCAGAGGTAACAAAAGCACACACCTCCTTTCTCCCAGCAATGGCCATATAGTCTCTTCTTCATAACCTAATTTCTCAAGTCACAGATGCAGTGAGGATTCTGGAATTTTGTTTTGTTTTTAAATGCAGAAATATTTTAAGACTATGTTTTTGTTTTAATCCCAGGTGTGGGGATTATGGTGCTGCTTTGCAGCAGCTGACTGTGATTTGCCTCGTGCTCTAGCAGAGGTTTTGCCAGCTGCAGATAGTTTCTGAGATTGTGTGACTTTTGGAATTCTGGGAAATTCAGAGGGTATGTAAATGCTAGAGTGCTGACAGGTGGGGTCAGTGGTTGTTGGTCAGGTTGGGGGGCAGGGTTGGTTGTGGTTTGTTAGTTGCTTTCATGCTCAAAGAAGAAACAGAAAGAAAAAAATTAGATTTAGACCTCCCCCTCTCTCCCCTCTATCCTTCTTTCTCTCCCATCTAGTGTTAGAGGGTGAAATCTGAGGGAATAAAAGATGGGAAAAAGGAGAACCCGCAAAGTAGCAAAGACCAGCTAAAAGCAAAGGAGAAACCAGAAGAAAGACATTAGGTTTAGATCTCTCTCTCTCTCTCTCTCTCTCTCTCTCTCTCTCTCTTGTTTTCCTCTATCCTTCTTTCTCTTCTATACAGTGTTGGGGCGAAATGGGGGAAATAAAGGGTGGACAAAGAGGAAGCCACAAAGTAGTAAAATACAAGGTATACACAGATCTTAGGGTTTATGGTGCAAAAGACAGCTCATCTGGGTACACTGGGAAGAGGGGAAGCTGAAAGGGAACAGTGCTGGAGCCAAGCAGAAGCCACAGTGATTAGGCTTCTGCTTGGCTTAGCCAGAGGGCCTGGGTGTCACAGTTAGTGAGATGTGTTTAATTGCTGCTTGGTAAACTAGTATAATTTAAAGAATATGGCTTTAGTATTTGCTTTGTCTGAAAACATGAAAGAACACTAGCTGCTTCTTACTGCTACAGCAAAGATTTGAAGATCCAAAAGCTAATGGATTCAGACTGTGTATGGTGGTTCAAGGCCAGCCAGGACTACATAATAAGACCTTGTTTCAAACAAACAAGAAGCTAATGGATACAAAAGCTCTTCGTGTAAGCATGTGTTTAAAGTTTCTCATTGTTGTATTTGTAATACAATTATGTGATTAGATGGAAAGGCTTGCTCAACTAAATATGAAAATATACATGACTAAAATGCAAATCACCATGCAGTAATTCAACTGTCTGTGAAAACAAGTTGGACAGGTGCTTTAGACTTGTCATTCGCTCAGCATTGAGGATACAGAGAAGAATGGGCTAGAAGCTATTCTCCCAGTCTTAACATGACAGGGTATAAGCATGGCCTTCAAATGCAGTTTCGTAATTTTAGTGATTGACAAGCACAGGGCATTCTGAAAGTTCAAAGAAGGATGCGCACAGCTTAGAAGAAAGAGGGGCATGCAAGAAGCCCTCTGGAATGAGGCCAAGTGAGACTCCTAGAGAGAAACATGCAGGAAAACGGCTTAAAGTTTCTCCGTCCACACTGTTCAATTCAAAGGCACGTAGGCATTATTTAGTACAACAAAGTTATGGTCCTACAAGGTTGTTTGACCCTTAACAGCTCATTCCAATGATGTGTAAGGAACAAGGTGTTACAGGATGATACCACAAAGAGACAGCTTTCCTGGCCAGGAGGGCAACAATGCAGAAATTGCTGTAGGCAAAGTGGCACAACACATTCTATGGAACCCCGTAGCTGGGAGCCCCAGATGGGGTGCTGCCAGTGAGGAAATCACCTAGGTGGTGTCCCCATAGTCAGGGATTTTGATTCAACTTTGCATATGCAGGAAGTTGATTGGCAGGTGCCAATCTCCGGGGACTGCATCCTTCAGAAACAGGAGAGAGCTGCAGAAAGGTGAACCCATTCACTCACACAAGTGGGACATTCGTGTCAATGAGAACATACGCTGCAGATTGGCATGCATGCCCAACAGTGCCTTTAGACCCAGACATCAGAGCAAAAGGAGCAAACAGCTGCCTGGTTCAGATGGAAACTGAGCAACACACGCTCATATCCCTCTTCTGAGCATTCGAAATTATGGCCTATGCGCTCTCAGAGGTTTAAAGATTCTCGTTGCTCTAGTTGATGGAAGGTGATATCAGCAGTCAACAGTGGGTCTTGGGCTGGGGAGCATACAACTAGAATGAGTTTTGGAATAGATATAAGCAGCGGCTGCCGAGCAAGCCAAAGCCGTGTAAAGTCCTCCGGGGAAAGAAAACAGCTTGAGACTGCGGAGCTGACGAAGAGCTGGTGCGAACGATGACAAGATGGAGAGCCAGGTGTTCATTTACATAGCGCCAGGGAATTATGGACATTATTCATCCACATAGCGTAACTATGCGCACGAGCTCAGGAAAAGGAATACCAGCTTCTAGAAAATATCCAGAATGGTGTATTAGTCAGCGCTCTCCACTTCCACCTGTCACCGGAGTGCTGTGCTCTTAACGGCACCGCGTAGCAAGGAGCTGCCATGTCCTCCTGCTACCAACGATAGAGCCTCCTGCCATGCCTTTTCCAATGCAATGGACTATTGCCCTTGAACCATGAGCCAGAACAAATCCTTCCTCCCTTGATCCACCTCTATGACGAATTTGGCCTCAGGATGTAAAGGGAGTTGGTCACATGGACCTACCATTCTAAATTTATGTTGAGTTTGGATATCCTCCTCCCTCTGTCATTACCTTCCTAAATGTCAAACATGCTCGTGTGAATGTTCATTAACCACTAATTTGTTTGTTCATGTGTCATTCCCAAACTATTTGACAAACACTGCTTTCCTACCACAAGATCAAAATGCCACAGGATACCCACCCTGCAAAAGGTCACAGTCATATTCAACACTATTTCCCTAGAGGCAGCTTTGGTTAATAGCTTCTCTGTCACAGCAAGAATATTCCAGTTTTCCCTCTTACATCAGCGCAAATGCTAATGTATTGCTTTATTTTCTCATCTCCCTACACTCCCGTTCTTACACTCACTTAATTGGCCACTAACTTCTGTCTAGTTGAATGGTCAGATACTCATTGCTACCACAGCAGGTATGTGTCTTCTCGTGCCTAGACTGCCGGAGTTTCCCAACCAATGCCCACTGTGAGAAGCTCTTATTCTCTGTCCACGTTTGTTCTCACTGCTGCTTCAGATTCCCTTTCCTAAACCATGGGCTTCATTTTGTCATGCTTCTTCTATTTTATTTCCTGACCTCAAAGAACAAGTGAAATTCTTGAACTTGAGGCCTTTCACAACTTGACCCCAGGGTTCCTTTTCTAAAATTAGTGGTTTTATTTGTGTCTGTGTCACATGAGTGCAGGTACCCAAGGAGGCCAGAAGAGGGAGCCAGATCCCTTGGATTTGGAGTTCCAGGCAGGTATGAGCCAACTGAATGGGTTCTGGGGGCAGAACTCCAGTTTTTCACAAGAGCAGCCAGAGCTTGCTGAGCCATCTCTTCGGCCCCAGGATTTCTCAGTGCCAAGCAATTAACCTCTCAGAAATCCCTTTTCAGCTGAAAACCTGCTTCTTTCTCTTTCTTCCTTATTTTTGTAAATGGTAGGGGTTTTTTTTTTTTTTTGTTGTTGTTGTTGTTGTTGTTGTTTTTCCACCCAGGTACCCTGCCCAAATGCCTTAGGGCCAGCCTTGACGTCTCCCATCTCCGTATCAGTCAATTCCGTTGCCTAAGTCTTCAAATGTCCCAGGATCTGCCCACTGTTGCAAAAGCCCCCTCTGGAAGAACATCCTGAGTGATGTCATGTCTTCAGCTCTTGCTCCAGTTGTCCACACCACACCAGTCCTAAGTGTAAAGAGCTTAAATCTAAAACTTTGCAGGTGTGTGCTTTTTTTCTGATCCCACTGCGTCGAGATCCTCATGTCTTAACACTCTCATTTTTGGTTTATAGCTTTAATTCCACCTTTCACCTTCTCTAGCAACTCAGTTCTTCCTGAGCTCAACTGAGCCTTTTAAACAAATCTCAGGCTCATCTCATTAAAAGTCAAAGGCTAAAAATCTAATCAAAGTATGGATTACAGGTGCACACCTGTAATTCCAGTGCTTGGGAGACAGAGGCAGGAGAGCCAGGAAATGAAGGCTAGCCTGGACTACATGAGACCCTAGGCAAAACAGAACAATTAAAAACTTGACAGTTTTTAAAAGGAAGAAATTAAGGGTCTGGAGAGATGGCTCAGTGACTGAGAGCATTTGCTGCTCTTCCACAGGACCAGAGTTCAGTCCTCAACACCCACATTGGGTGACTCATAACTGTGCCAGGGGATCCTATGGGATCCTATGTCCTTTTCTGGTGCACATATGTGTGCGTGCACACACAAATAAAAACTCAAACATTAGGAAAAGAAACTGTTTTGACATGGTATAGGAGCACAGTGACAGCGGGATGAACTAAGGAGAGGCTTACAGAGAAGGTTTGAGAATGCTGAGGTTCCTAACAGAGAACGTAGACACCCAAAAGTGTTCCCTTTGTAATCACTGTTGGGTTGCAGCTCTTTGAAGATGAAGCCCACTTCTCCAGACTC
>REGO01001046.1:295197-325777 GCA_010120015.1 Rhombomys opimus
AGGGCGCTGTGGGAAGCCAACTTTGGACAGCCGGTGGCTTCACAGGGCAGCTGCGTTCAATGTGAGAGGCAAGGCGGGGTGACACAGTTCTCTGTGTGCGTGTCACACAGAGAATCAGACCCCCAAACCCATCTAAACTCAGGCGGGTGTTTCCCCTTACCCGCAACTGCAGCCTCGGAAGACAGACACAGGGAAGCCCCAGGCCACGCTGATAACTAGACTGAAAGCCTTTGCTTCCAAAAATAAGGGAGGGTCCTGATAACAACTTCAGAGGTCTACACAGCAAGTGCACACACGGCAGGTGGGCTCTCACAGATGCACACACATGGGACACACATACACAGAGAAAAAAGTGAGACAAGGCACGGAAACCCTATAGCCGCGATCCTCAGACATCTGTGTCACAACATCTGGGGCCTGCTTGTTCCCTCAGGGGGTCTCAGGAAGCCTGGCAGGCTGACCAGACACTGGAAGTTTCACAAGACTTGCCAGTGAGGAGAATGGAGGCCACATCTTGGTACCCGCTGGCCCAGAGTGCAGAGTGACAAAAAACAACTGCCCAGAAAGCTACGGTCAGAAGTGAGCCGACGGGGGTTTAACTTCAGCAAATCCTGACCAGTTTGAGCTCTTGGGTCGGGAGGAGGAACTGGGGACAGATGGCAACTGTATGTGGAGGAAATGGTAGCAGCGTTTTGTTGTCGTGGATGTTGTTTCGTTTTTTAAATTATTTTTGGATTTATTTACTTCATGTGTATGAGTGTTTTTGCGTGTGTGTGTGTGTGTGTGTGTGTGTGTGTGTGCACACGCAAACCCTGTGCATGCAGTGCCCACAGAGACCAGAAGAGGACATCAGCTCCCTTAGAATGGGTGATACAGAGAGCTGTGACTCCCCCATGTGGGTGCCAGGAATTGAACCTGGGTCCTCCGCAAGAGCAAGTGCTTTTAACCTGCACTTGCACTTCTGCAGCCCGGTTGCAATGCCTTCTAGCATACTGGCCACAGCAGGGGCTGTTGAAGGGGCTTGTTGGAGCACAGGGCAGTTCTCGGTCGGCATGTCTGGGCAGATGTTCTTTCTCTAGGCGTGGTGGAGGTCACTGCCCGGCAGACAGAAAAGGAGCCTTCAGCTTCATCTTTTCTGACCTTCTTGGTGGAGGGTCGAGTGTGGCCCACGTGTGTCTGAGTGCTTGCTCGTGCATGCCTGCAAGGCCTTCTTACCTTTAAGTATGTTTCTCCTCTCACTTCATACAGGAACTGGCAATCCGTCCTCTTCAGGATGGCTATGGTGGAGCTGCTCATATGAATCCTCAAGGCTGGAAACACAAACCAGGGCAATGGAAATCTCCCACGTTGAAGTCAAATACGCCTACATTTGTTTCTCTCTGATTGGAGATGTCAGCAACCCCCCTACGCAGCTACTCTCGGTCGCGGAGAAACGTATGTGGTTATTTTAGTGAATGGACCTTTAAAAAGCACTGTCAGTGAGAAGAAATACTAATCCAAGTAGGAGAAAGGGTCTGGCACTGGTTTTTTGTCTTTTGCTTTTTTAGGGTTCTGGATGTTGGCCCTCCTCAAATTTTGTCCACTGGGTCTCATTCCAGCTGGGAGTGGGAGCCTTCGCACCCACTTTGGATGAAGTTCCTCATGCTGAGCCTGGAGTGGGGCATTGGCTGAGTGGTGCCCGGAATTAAAATCCAGTAAATAGCTAAGGTGCTGTGGCAAGGGGAGGATCTGGGCTGAGGTCTCCTCCTCTGCAGCACCATAATCCTGGAAAAACAGGTGATGAGGGTTCCCTCCCAAAGGCTCACTGCTGGATGCCCAGGAGCCATAGCACAAGCCACGAGAGTGATGGCCTCCATGGACCAGAAGACCACCAAGAGCTTAACACTGCATCGTCCCAGTCCTGTCCAGAAACCCTCCTGACAAGGTTGGCGTCTCATCCTCAGCTTCCCTATTCATCTTGCTGAGGCCCGGAAGGACTGAGTGACTTCCCCCAACAAATGCCAATGCTGGTTGACACAGTTTTCATCCTAATCTAAGTCTGTTTGACCACTTTATTCCTTTTGTGGTACCGCAGTTTTGTGGTACACAATTCTAAGGTCAGATTGTCAGTCTAACTGCCAAAATCTCGTCGTGGGTTCCGGTTTTTGTCAGCTTTTAAACCTTCATCTACTGCTGCTTTTCCTTCCTCTGGCATACATGCTGGCTGTTACCACCGTCACCAATATCGATCAACATCTACCGCATGTAGTGTGCAGTGCCCCAGTTCTGCCAGGTGTATGCCTTCGTGAAAGGTCAAAGATCGATTCAGTCTGAAGAGGAACATGAAACCATCGTTCAGTATCAAATTCTTTCTACTAAACTCAGCTTCTCAAAAGCCCAAACAAATAGGAAAGATGAATCGGAGCCACGGTGTCTGGTCCGTATCTTTCCCACTGGATAACACACAGTTTCCATAGATCTATGCTGAAGTTCTTGACTGTTCCAGCTAGAACATGCCTGCATTCATTGCACATGGACCAAAAATGCAGAACCAGCCTAAAACTAAAGGAAAAAACCTAAAACAACCAGCAGTGTATACAACAAAATTAAACCAGCAAATCATGTTATCACAGGCTCAAGTCTAGCCCACGTGAGTGGTCCTTCTGCCTCTCTGACACTCTGCGTCTCTGCACTGTGCAGTGAGTTCCACAAGTGCATCTGTTGGAAGAAAAAATCTGCATTCCCTAAGCAATCCCCCTTCTTACGGAGGCCAGTGGATTCCATCCTAGAGGCAGTGTTGACAGTATCTCCAAACAGGCAATAACGAGGCATCTTGATCCCCACAACTCCAGCAGCACAGGGGCCTGAAATGAAGGAAGAGGAGGCGTCATCACACATTGAAGAATGGACTTGAGTCGGGTGAACCTTTCTCCTGGTCACAGGGCTGAATGCTTCAAGGCTCGGAGACATGATGTCATTCCTTTAATGAATGAATACAAGCTCTTGAGTTTTTGTTATAGCAAAGATCATTTACTTATACTTTCATGGAACAAGAAGGCATTCAGAGGTCCAGGTCACAAAAATGGCAAGATTTAAAAATCAAGGGCGCTCAAGAAAGGCCCAGGTGACCCCACAGCTTGCCTGCTATCCCAAAGCACACCACCCGGAATTCTGGGTTGCCGGAGGAACCATACTGCCCACGTTTGCTTTGTGTTTGTTTTACAGTGCTGTTTCTAGGCTCAGTGGCATATAGCGGAACACCCCTAAGACATCATGGGTCACACAGAGGCTGCTGGTTTAGGTCTGTGGCACAAGGATGTTTTAACAACAAAACTCAAGGCAAGAGCGTGCACTGTAGTGTCGTGGCTGGGTGTTGTGGACTTCTGCTCCTTACGCATAAACAGGCGTCATAACCTCCTCCAAGCTGTGATTCTGTGGTCCAGGGAGACACTAAGGTATATATGAGGTGGGAGACCAACCGAACCAGGGACACCATCCGTGCAGCTGTGGGGAGTCAGCATCCTTGGGACCCTTTGAGTCAGGTGGTTATTTGGAGTCATCCAGACTTTTGTAAGTAAACGCGGTAAGCAACGCACCAGCCCACCAAGCTAGGCTTGGGTGAGAGCGCTATTTTGCTCTTTCCTTCATGCCCTATCGTTGGTCACATTTCCCCAGGAAAAGTTAGTGCAGCTACTGGAAAGAAGAGTCATTGTATCAGGGTTTTCAGGGACAACTGCATGCAGAGCCTCATGTCTGTTTTTCTGTCTATAGATGCTGCCTGGATCTATATTGCCTGCTGGAGTGCTCGGATGGGAAGGACACTATTTGTGAATGGTTCTTTCTTACTCATTAATTTTTTTCTGGAGATTTTAAACTTCCACAGTCTCCCAAGTGACCAACGTGCTTTTCTGTAGCACCGCAGGGGACTGAGTATAAATGTTAGAGGAATTTAACAAGTTGTTTTCCCTCCGAATCACATATTTTTTAGGCATCTCCTTTTCTTTTTTAAAATACTGTGTTTTTCTTCAGGTGTATGTGTCCGTCTGGGTGTGGGTAGGTGCATGGGTGCAGAAGCTGGAGAGGGCTAGAAGACGGCGTCATAGCTCCTGTAGCTGGAGTTACAGGTAGTTATGAGCTGCCCAGCGTGGGTGCCAGCAACTGAACTCAGGTCCTCCCCAACTGTCTGAACCATCAAGCCACCTCTCATGCCGCAGGATTGTACTATTTTAATGGAATGTGAACAGGAGTTGGCACTGTGTGTGGGGAGGTGATAAGTGAGAGACACTAGACATGATGATTTAAATGGGAAGCCCAGAACGTCTTGGTTTCCTGTGTGGTCAGTGATAATCCATCCTCAAATGACAGTGCTGTTCACGGTAGCAGTTCAAGTGTTCTCTAGGGACCGAGCCTAAATATGTCAGGATGTATAATGGACTCCACATTTGGCACACAGAATTTAAGACTAAGTCTCTGGACTTCTTGTAGAGAGTGTGAGGATAAAGATGGAGCAGAGACTGAGGGAATGGCCAACCAATGACCAGCCCAACTTGGGACCCACCCCGTGGGAGAGAGCCATCCTCTGTCACTGTTAATGACACTCTGCTGTGCTTGCAGACAGGAGCCTAGCATAACTGTCTTCTGGGAGGCTTTATCCAGTAGCTGATGGAAACAGATGCAGAGACCCAAAGCTGAACAATAGGCTGAACTTGGGGAGTCTTGTGGAAGAGTGAGAGGAAGGGTAGAGGGAGCTGCAGGGGTCAAGGTCACCAAAAAGCAGCCAGGGCCCATGGGGCCTCATAGACCGAACCACCAATCAAAGAGCATGCATGGACGGGACCTAGACCCTATACATATGTAGCAGATGTGCAGCCTGGTCAATATTTGGGTCCCCTAACAATGGGAGCAGGGGCCATCTCTGACTCTGATGCCTGCCTTTGGATCCCGTTTCCCTAGCTGGGCTGCCTTGTCAGGACTCAGTGGAAGAGGGTCTGTTTAGTGATGCTGCGACTTGAGATGCCAGGGTGGGTTGGTACCCTTGGGCGCCTCCTCTTCTTTGAGAAGAAGGAGAGGGGATGATGGCGGGAGGGCCATGAAAGCAGGATTGGGAGGAGATGGAGCAGAGGGATCAGGCTATAAAGTGATTAAACAAATAAATTAAAAACAAAGGGAAAAAGAGTAAGTCACATGAAAAACTGACCGCATCACGATGTTCCTGTGTGCTCTGCCCTGCGTGACCCCCGTCTTGCTAGGAAGCCCGACTCCTTACCAGAGTGAACCCCAATGCGGATCCATACTGGGAGGCCGGGGAGATGCTCGAGCTCAAATGTCCCTATGAAGCTGAGGATGTCCAAGGCCATCTTGGAAATGTCTACCGCGTGTCGGTTGCCGTTTCTCATGGGCAAGCCGCTGGCCACCACATAGGCATCACCGATGGTTTCTACCTGTGGAAACACTTCCTCGTTAGTGGCTGTGCCCCGTGAGAGACACCAACATTGAACAGGACCTCCACGCAATACACATGCAAGTAGGGGCTGGGAGCTCGGGATGAGCTCAGGATGACAAAGAGCTTTGGAAGACTTCAGCCACTAAAAAAAGTATTCCATAAGTACATTGTGCAGATGTGGTGTCTACAGATTGTAGACAATTCTGTAAATGTTCAGACAATGTGCTTGTGGGGACATGCTTGGTGACTGAGGACACTTTCTGTTCTTGCAGGGGACCAGGATACACTCCCAGCACCCACAGGGTGGCTTCACACCTGCTTGCAACCACAGCTGCAGGGGATCTGATGTCCCCGTGGGCACACACGTGTAAGCAGTGCACACAAGGAGGCTTACGCATGCCACACACTTAACAACTAAAATGAAAACCAAGCGATTAAATAATCTGACTGATCCCACATAATTGTAGTAATCTACGAGTTGCCAGAATAATCTTCAGTGGTTACCGTTTTCTACACAGTACTTCGCCAGCAGCAATTGTAGGTCTCTTCGAGAACAGAGCATGCTTTTAGACTTGCGCTGTGCTCATCGTAACTCCACGGCCTCTGCTTTGTTTACAGCCAGCTTGAACACTGTGCATTGCTTTGGAGGTGACGGAAACACTGCCATCTCCTCTCTATTTGTCACCTCAAATTCATTTTTGCTTGATTTGTTCCTTCTGTGCTACTTCTTAAGATAATTTTGACATTTGCCCTTTAAAAGAATTCTTCCACATCTCTTCCATTTTTGCTTGGATTCAACCACCACTTCAGTGAGGGTTAAGGATTTATTTATTCAGTTTTATGTGCCTGTTTGTATGTCCTGGGCGTGGTTTTGTGCATGTAAGTGCAGCTGCCTGGGGAAACCAGAAGGGGGTGACAGATCTCTTGGACTAGAGTAAAAGGCAGTTTTGAGTCCCCATTCATCCTGTCTTGACTGCTAGAAATAAACTCAGGAGCTCCAGAAGAACAGGAAGTGTTCTTAACCAGCCTCTTGTTATATGTTGACTATGGCATGACAGGGGTCATAACAAGAACAATGGTGCCGGGCTCTGGTGGCGTGCAGGGGAAGCAGTTACCTTGTAGACATCATGGTGATCCACAATCTGGTCAAAGCTCTTGTAGATGTCATTCAGCATGTCCACCACCTCCATGGGGGTGCTGTACTTGCAGATGGTTGTGAAGCCAACGATGTCACTGAAGTAGATGGTGACTTCTTCGTACAGCTCTGGCTCCACAACACCTTTCTCCTTCAGCGACTTCACCACCAGCCTGGGAGAGGGAGGGGCAGGGGGAAGCCACTTTTAACTTCCGTAGAGTTTTCTTGACTTACAGTCCAGACTATAGCAACTGTCAAGAAGACTGAACGTTTTAAGATTTCTAATGGATTCCAGTGAGTATCCAAGAAGCAAACCCAACAGATTTCATACATTGTGTTTGAATATATTGCCCATATATGTGCGTATGTATGTGAATGAGGATGAACATAGGCATTTTCAACATTAACTTAGATAAGTAATAATATTCACAGGCTCACAATCCTAACTCCTATATAACGCTAATGCCTGTACGTGCCCACTCTTTGCCTTTCCATGGATAAAACATTTCATAAATGCATAGTGCCACATTCAGAAGCCTAGATGATGAATACATCACTGTTGTAAGAAATTGACCCTAAGGCCATGAGAGCTGCCTTTCTCACCAAGGCGAATAGTTCTACCCCTCTCGCATACTTCGTGGTATTATCTAATATCATGTCAAAGGAATAATGCACTCAACATTAATTTTAATATACCCAGATCAGAATTTATTGGATATTTTGAGCCAGATTTAGGTCCTTTGAAAAGCGAAGTCAACCACATCATATATAAGTTGCAACTCTAGCAAAGGATGCCAGAGAGAAGCTGCTTGGAAAAGCCCTGCTGAAGAGATGGCAGGTGCAGCTTCTAGAGCAAGGACTGCTACAGAAACAACGGAACGGACTGGAACTTCCTTTAGGGACCAAGTTGCCTTTCCCATTGTGGTGGTTTGAATGGGTTTGGCCCCCACAGATTCTTGCGTTTGAGTGTTTGGCCATAGGGAGTAGCACTATTAGGGGGTGGAGCCTTGTTAGAGGAGTGTGTCACTGTGTGGGTGGGCTTTGAGGTCTCCTAGGCGCAGGCTCCGCCCAGTGTGGGAGAGGGCCTCCTCTTGGCTGCCCATGGAAGACAGTCTCCTCCTGGCTACATTTGGATCAAGACATAAAACTCTCAGTAACCTCTCCAGCACCACGTCTGCCTGCCTGAGGCCATGCTTTCCACCATGATGAAAATGGACTAAACCTCTGAAATTTAAGCCACCCCTAAGGAAATGTCTTCGTTACAAGGGTTGCCTTGGACATGGTGTCTCTTCACAGCAATAGAAACCCTAACTTAGACACCCATGGAGGAAGGGCCTGGGGCCTACTGGGGTCGGGCACTCTGCTGATGTCAGGCTCATTCTGAAGGGAGCCTGAGTAGGAATGTGGAACCCTTAGACTCAGAACCTGGAAGCTGGGAGGCGCTACAGCAGTCTACAAGAACAAATCCCTCGTTTAACTTTATTTTGTGCAAGTGTTTGCCTGCATGTGTGTTTATGTACTACATGTGTGCCTGGTACTTGCAGAGGCCAGAAGAGGGCGCCAATCTCAAGATCTCTTGAGATTGGAGTTACAGATGGTTGTGAGCCACCCTGTGGGTGCTGGGAACTTTGCAAGAGCAGCAAATGCTCCTAACTGCTGAGCCATGTCTCCAGTCCCTGAATCCTCCGCTTTTATATAGAAAGAAAACAAAGGGCTGAAAGAGAAGTAGGAACGTCCTGTGATTCCACAGCCTGCTGTGAACAGAGCTGTTACTAGAACGGAGCAATGCCCAGCCTGTGCACCATGAGCCTTCTGCAACCCAGGCCTTGGGTGTTCAGGGAGACAGAGAAGATTTGGAGGTGAGAACAACAATTGCAGAATGCCCTGAGATTCTAGAAAACCAGTGTCCTGTCAGCCACAGGGATGTGGAACACACTGTGACTCTTCAGAACTCGGAGGAAAGTCTTCTCAACTTGGAGACATTTTGCAAAACAACCCTTGATGTGGCTAATTAGTTTCTGATGGTGCACTGTGTGGAAGGTGCTGAGTGCTGTGGGGGTTGCAAAGAAATAGCGATTCCGCTGGGATTCTGCCATCTTCTGCTTTTCACATTTACATTGAAGTAGGCAAAGAAACTTGGAAACTGTACTCCTTAGAGAAGCCGGTGTTTGTAGGTAAGAAAAGGAACGTGAACCTCAGGTGGTAGGCTTGGACGGCAAGTTGTTGCTGTCACAGAATTGGAATACAAGTTAGATATTGTAGGGTTCTCACAGGAAGAAAACCTACTTGGCTTCCTAATCTCATGGGTATTGTTCAAATAAGTGCCGAAATGATGGTAGTTCCTATATATATTCTTTAGGACAGTTATAAACTGTACTTTTGGTTCTTCTAGGCAGGATTACTTAATGTTGTTTTGCAAACAAGATGTTTTCACAAAGATAAAACATATTTGCTAGAGTTATGGTGAAGTCTGGCTTCAACCACCTAGCAAAATCCCCTAGCTCCTGGGGATCTCATGCCCTCCTCTGCGCTGCATGGGCAACCACACTTGAGTGTGCATCCATAGAGGTGTGTGTGCGCGCGCACACACACACACACACATACACACACACACACACACAGAGAGAGAGAGAGAGAGAGAGAGAGAAAGAGAGAGGGATGCTAAATCTTTTTTAAAATTGCCATCTAGTGGTCAAAGTGGCATGCTGCACCAAACTGTTAGGGTGTGGAGGAGCCAGGTATTTCAACCCATTGGAAAGACACTGTTGCTGAAACATCTGATGGTCAGCCCTGGGAAGGTGGCCAGGTAACCAAGGCATTATTTTTGTCAATGAAGCATTACTGCCCACGCAAGGAATTCTGCAAGATATAATGAGATTATAATGTGTTGTTGCCTGTGGCTCAGGTAACATGTGCCTCCTTGACATTGAGGTGGAGCGTTCTGGTGTATTTCCAGACTGTTCTCCCAGCCTGTATGTAGGAGATAGAAGGCTCATGGTTCCTACTGGGCTTTTTCTAGCCTCAGGGACTGAATGGGTCTTGTAAAGAAGAAACTACTTTTTTATTTGAAAAATAGTCATTAGTATGGAAGAGGGTAGATCTGGGAGGGATTGAGGGAGGAGTAACCTGGAAAACCCAGAGTTACTGTGTATAACCCAGCATGGATCTCACAGGCAAGTGCTGGCTTCTCATCTTCTACATGAGATACTGATGGGAGAGTGGCTGGATCATTTAGGCCTCTTGTCCAAGACTGTTCAATGACAGCAGTTGGTGGAAGCAAGCTTTGAGGTCAGGTCTCACTGACTTCAGTTTCCAGGATTTTAATAGAACCAGGCTACCTAGCTTACCCTTACAATGAAGTACTAGCTTGCTACACCTTAATGGGAAGACACCATTACTTCTTGCTTGTACAAAGCCATGAAGCAAACCATCACGCTGTAATTCTTTGTTTATCTTAACATTTTTCAGGAACTTACTCAAATGATGGTGTTCAGAAAATAGTAAGCTATTTTGGGATTTCAGTATTAATGTCCTTTCTCTTCTGTCTTGACTGTGCTTCACAAAGCTGGCTCATAGTTGTCCACTCGGGGAGACCCACTTCCCCTCCCACTGACAGCTTCCGGTTCTTAGGACTTGGCCTTTCCTTGTGATGTCAAGATGGAAAGCAAAACACTAACATCTAATTCCTGACAGTCTCACAGTTCATACAGCACAGCCAGCCTTGAGCTTCCTTTTTGAGATTGAAGACAGACAGACAGCGACTTGCCTGAAGGCTGCAGGCTTAGTGAGGTATTAGAACTCACAGCTTATCCCATGATTCTCACAATGATTTCTTTGCTTTAGGAATTCAAAGCGAAACTCCTAAAGAAGGCTCAGCAAGGTGTCCACATCTTTAACCCCAATAGTCTGCTGAAGGGCCTATAAAAAGAAACCACCCTCTACGGTCCCCAAACATACAAACAGAAGCCCAGACAAAAGCCAGCAACAGTGAGAAAGTCTCAGTGGGAGGCCAAGGAGCCTGGCTGTGGAATCATGGGAAGCCACAACTGCAGGAGACTCGCCTTACCGTGGGAGCAGCATAAAGTTAAGTCTGTCCGCTCTGTCCCTCTCTGCCTTGTACAGCTGGGTCCTTTCCTCCACCAGGTGTTCCAGATTTCGAGAATACAGCTGGAGGCGTCGAATCAAGGTGTCCATGTACGATTCATTTTTTTGGTCATGAAAAAGGCTGTAGGGGGTAACAGACAAAGACCTCTTACCTATCATGGGAAAGAGGCATGTGCATTCTCATGGTGTTGTGTGTGTGAAAAGACAATGCTTACAGCATGCAAAGCCATGCAGAAAGCTCTGAGATGCCACAGCCATTCTGCCACCATGATCACATCATTGACAAGTTCCCACTTTGGCTCTCAGGAGATGGCTTGGGGTGTGTGTGTGTGTGTGTGTGTGTGTGTGTGTGTGTGTGTCTGAGTGCCAATGACTGGGTTTGGACAGGTCAGCAGACAATTATGTTGTTCTGGGGATTGTACTCAGGTGACTGGTCTTGTGTAGCATGGGCCTTGACATGTTAAGCCATCTCAATAGTCCCAAGAAACAGACTTTTTTTAAAAAAAGCTCCTGAGGGAGTGGTACTTGACTCCACCAGTAGAGGTTAGTTGGGCAGAATGGGATCAGGAGCAGATACAAGGGATGCTTATAAATGATTTTGTTCCAATTGAATACATGCACTCAAATATTTCCCCAGCCTTGACTGTGAATCTGCATCACCTAGGAAACTATGAAAACCTCCAGTGCCAAGTTACACCCCAGAGCAGTTACATCGAGTGCTCTAGGCTAGAATTGAGGCATCGGTGTCTCTGATAGCTCCTCTGGGTATTTAAAATGTGCATCCATGTTTGAAAACCACCATAGTCAAGGCTAAAGACCAGGGGCCCATGATCGCCAAGAGAGTCCACGTCATTGACACCACACAATTCCATCTGACCTCAGTGACAGGCCAGGAAAGGAGTGAAGAGGCAACAATTTTATCTGTTGTTATTTCCCACTGTATTCAGACAGTGCACGGTTCTTCCAATCAGACCATGGTCTCATTAACTTCAGCACCCACCTCAGCCTTGGCTTTTCACTTCAGTAGGTCTCTGAATCTTTGGACCTCCAGAAAGCCAGAGATGGGAAACATGATAGACACTATTCAGCTCGCTCCAGTTTTGAATGGGGGAGGCAGTTGGTAACCTGGTGGAGGTGTTTGGCCCTCTGTACCCCAGCACGCCATTATCATGTTCTTTCTTGGAAACTTGGTCTCCTTGCTCTCCAGCTACCATCACTTCTCTCATCTGTAGTGTGTTAACTAAAAGCCCACAGCATCTAGAACTGGGTATCACTGTGTTGCTGTGCTTTTTCTTCCTGGGCCTAAGCTGTCAATAAAAAGCTAATGGGACATCTGGCAGGAAGGAAGCATTCTGGAATTGAGCCAGACACAGGGGATTTGTCTGGCAAGATGTGAGAACAGATGCATGGTACCTGAGCAGAGGTAACCTGCCACGTAGCAGAATGTAGATTAGTATAAATTAAAATTAGTTATTTTAAGTTGTGAGCTAGTCAGAGAAGAGCCTACTTATACGGCCTAGGTATTTGTAAATATATATTTCGAGGTGCATGAGTCTTTAATCCTGAAGCTAAAGCCAGGAGGAAAAACCACTTGGGTCCTATGTAAAAGCTGTTAAGTGTCTTAACTGCTGAAACATCTTTCTAGACCTTTGAAACTTTTCAATAATAAAAAGTATGCTTCATTATGATGAATTTTGTCCTTGAGTGTTTAACTTTATAAGTGAGTTTGTTTCTGAGAAGTGGTCTTTTTATCTCTGGGTCATTTGAATTTTATGTGGCAGGAGTTGGCTGTAGCCTGAGAATTTTATTGGCATAAGCATTTTCATGCCTTGGAGCACTAAATATCAAATGTTGTTAAAGAATCCAAAATTGGGAAAGAAAAGCAATACCCAAATATCTTGGCTAGTGTGCTCTCAATTTTCTTGAAGTCTGGCCTCTTTTCTGGATCCTCTTCCCAACAGCTTTTTACAAGAAGATAGACCTGAAAAGAAGAAGAAGCAGCAGGCAGCTTAGCTCGAGGGATATTGGACTCCAGGATAGATTCTCACCTGTTCTTCTCCTTGATGGGCATGATTGAGGCAGGGGACTTCTCAAAAGGATCTGCCACGGTGACCATGAAAACCAGTCTCCAGTTCTCTCCCTTCCATGTGTGGACTCTGCCACCTACATTACCACACATTAGCCAGTCTCTTGGGTGTCATGCATTAAAATGTGGTAACAGTCTGGATGAGCCTGGGCTTATGGGAGGGATTAAGTGCTTTACAGGAGCATGTGGTGTTTATGTGCCAGTGAGAGTAAAGAATAATGAGGCTTAGGTTGGCAAGATGCCTGAGCAGGGTAAGGTTTCTCTCTCTCTCTCTCTCTCTCTCTCTCTCTCTCTCTCTCTCTCTCACACACACACACACACACACACACACACACACACAGTGTAATAGACAAAATTAACGTGTCTCAGGGGAAATGCAAGTGGGTCTACAGAAGAGCAAAGCTTGATGGTCTGTTAATCTCAACTGTAGCCGGGAGTCACCATTGATTTATGAACATACATGTGTGTTCTGAATTTTGCATGGGCAAAAGGCATTTGTAAGAATGTTTTAAGTTTCCCACACGACCATGGTACACAGCCATGGTGGAGAAGTGGTACAGAGAAAAGGGAGGTGGAGAAGAAGAGGAGTTAGAAGGGAAGCCTGTGGGGGCCATCCTCTTACCTGCTACCATATTTGTGACCTGATCCAAAAGGGAGGTTACAGCCAATTATTTAACTTAAGGTTTCTCTTTAGTCTGATTGACAACAAGCTGATAAATGGTTCAGTACATAATTCCTCTCCTTGAATTTTACTTCAATAGTTCCTGGGAGGGAACTAAGGTCACAGCTGCCTCTGTCTGTTTATCTAGCATCTGGGTGATGCCCCTGCCTCAACACAGCCACTCACCTCTAAGGAGCAAAAGGCTTAGCAGGAGATGCTGAGGGATGGGGTTCAGATTTATTTTCTACCAGGACCAGTTACTGGGCATGAGCTTTTTGACTGGTTTCCAGTTGCAGAACCATTCCGCAACAGAAATGAACTGTAGGTGTTGCTTTTGTGAAAAGGGCTTTAATCATCTGTATAAGCCATCAGTCCTCTCCATTCTCCCACATTTTAGATCCTGCTAACTATGGGTTGAAAATGTTCAGGGAAAAACTAAGTTTTTAAATACGTACAATACCAAGTAGATAACCTGAATTTATCTACTGGGACCTTGGGATCACCTCTCCCAGAAAAGGAGGGAACTGCTTGGTTGACATTCATAAGTCACAGAGATGAGGCCGCAGGCCAAGTTTTAAACCACATACAATATAACAATGACTTTTCATGAGGTTTATTGTATATTGTTTAAGATTATAGGTGATGCAGAGGTGATTTAAGGCATACTGGGGGTTATGTATAGCTTGCATGCAAAGGCCACACCATCTGATGGTAAGGAATGACTGGAAGGATCTGCTGGTGTGATCCATAAAAGCAGGAGAAAGGGAAGTGACGGGAAATAGTGGTGTGGACCCTTGTGTTGCAGCAGCTCAGATCCTGGGCTTCCATGTCCCCTCCTCCCACTCCCTTTCATGTTTTTCTCTCTCCTATCTTTTATTTCATTTTGTAATGAGGCTTCCTATATAACCCACACCCTGGCCTCCTCAGCACTGGGAGTCACTCCTCAGTCACTGGGAGCCTGACTTTTAAAGGTCTTCTTGAAGCATCATTTAAATGCTTCTCTGTAGTTTTTAGATGAGGCACACTACTTTCTTGTTTTTTTTATTAATTTTGTTTTTGTTGTTGTTGTTTGGGTTTTGTTTAGTTTTGAGACAAGGTCTCATGTAGCCCAGGTTGGCCTCTAACTCACTATGTAGCTGAAGATGACCTTGAACTCCTTCTGCTTGTCCTGCCTCCACCATTCAAGTGCAGGGATTACAGGCATGTGCCTCCATACCCAGCTTAGTAAATTTTAAAGTAGAATTTTAAAGCAAAACACACTTACTTTTTTTTTTTTTTTTTTTAGCTTATAAAGTACTAGTCCTAGCTGGTAAATTCCTCTAGCTTCTTATCTGTACAGGTGAGGGTACAAAGTCTCATGTACCACAGGCTGGACTCCAATACCTAATCTTCCTCCCTCTGTCTTGCAAGTGCTGGGGCTGCAGATGGGTACACTCATAGCTGGCTCATACTTCTTTTTTAAATCAATAGAAGCATTTATAAGCCTAGCACATGTGTCACGCATACCCTGCTATCACAGATGTAGACGGTGATGTATGCTTTAACCACTACCTCTTCCTTGAGCTGGGGTGGGAGTAGGGCTTGGGGGAGGGGCAAGAACAACCGATCACAGATCCCTGCGGCCTCATCCCTTCGTCCTATGAATGCCAACAAACAGCATTCCCTCCGTGTCCGGGAGACATGATCCCAAAGTTCCCGGTAGATAACTTCAAGTGAGCAGAGTACAGAGCCCCACACACATTTGTCATTAGGTGGAATCTGTAAGTTATATTAACTAATGACAAAGTAAAGCGATTATAATAAGATGCTAAATTTGCCAGCATTACTGCGCGTGCACAGGAGGGCCATTATTAAGTAATGGGGTTATCTGATTTTATCATTCAGCACCTCAACAGTTAGTCCGATGGCCTAGATGCCTCTGCTGAGTGACTGACGGGAGGGGAGCTTACACAGTGGGCATGTTAGATAGAGGAATGGCCCTGTCCATAGAACAGAGCAAAGAGGCATGAAGTTTTATCATGCTGCACAACTTAAAATTACTTATTCTGGAATTTTCCATTTAGCAATTTTGGACCTCAGTAGTTTCAAGTAACTGAAACCGCAATGGAGAAAAAAAGAAAACAAAAGACAAAAGACAAAAAACTACCAACAAAGGGGACTATTGTATTTGGCCTTTTCAGATGTGATCAACTGAGAAATCCGGAGAGAGGGCAACTTTCCTGGGTGACCTGGGTGAGCCCATATGGAGTCACTCATGCTCTAACTGGAAGAAGAGATAAGAGCCAGCAAGACAGAAGAGGCAAGGGGACGTGACCAAGAGGCAGTGTTTGGATGTGGTTGCAAGCCAAGGAGAGGGACCAGGAGCTTGCCAGGGAGGAATGGGCCACCTGTGCAGAACGTGGAGGCCGGGCAGAGTTTCCGGAACACTACATGAACACCTTTTTCATTTTTCACCCACCAAGTGTGTGCTAGATCGGTACAGCAGGCACGTCACTGAACACTGGAAAGCTCCACTCACCTCCAGTTCCTTTTCATCTGTAGTTTCCAGGAACAGATCCGGGCGGAAAGGTTTCATCCCGTCGGAATGTTCCACTCTGAAAATCTTCTCTGATTGGATGAGAATAATTACGTTACAAGAAGACCCCCGGCGAGGACTGTTCAGCAGAGTCCGAATTGGTCCTCCCCTTGGTGACCCTTCACTCAAGTAACAGGGGGACAGAGCCCCTCTACAGACGTGGGAGGAGTCTTCTCCCGTGTAAACCAGGTGTGGCCTCACAGGTAGGCAACTAACCCTGGAACTTCTTTGCCTCCATTGGGCTCCCTCTATCCCACACTCCATCCTGACGCCCAGAGTCCCCAGGCTAGCCTCCAAGGCAGTCTTGAGTTAGTGTACAGTAAATGCGTAGAAAGCGAAGACCATGTGAATGGAACAAAGCGTTTCCCTTCAATGAGATGTGCCCAAAAAACTACGTGCTGCTTCTGATGAGAATGAAGGACACGTGCAGCCTCGCTAGCGTGTGCTAATCCAGACAGTAAGCAGTGCCTTGCCTTCTGTGCAAAGCCAGAGAGCGCAGGGAGGATTGTCTATCCGCATGTCTGTCTGTGCGTCTGTCTACCTACCTACCCACCTATCTACACCTTCCTATCTTTTTGTTTGTTTAGCTTTTTGGACACAGGATCTCATACAGGCCAGGCTGGCTTTCAAGTGGTTAGGAAACTGAGAATGGCTTTAAACTCCTGATCCTCCTGCCTCCACCTCCCACGTGTTAGGATCACAGGCATGCACCACCACAGGCAGCAAGTGAAGGAAGATCCTCTAACACCGGTATGTGTCATAATGGCACCTGGCTGAGCTCTCTTAACACCGAGCCTTTGCAATCCTTGTCAAATGTGCAGCTCAGGGAAGGGGTCATTGCTTTAGCAGAGGAGAGGCCTGGCCTGTGGACCTCTGCAATCCGAAGGCAGAGGGTCCAGGCTGTGAGAGCAGGGTCTGACTCACCCTGCTGGTCCCGGCAGCTCAGCGTGTAGAAAGTTTCCTTGCGAAGGATGATCTCTTGCGCCACGATCCCGAAGCTGTACACATCTCCCTTCTGAGAGATGCTGGCTTGGCGCAGGTGCTCAGGAGCGGTCCACAGGTCTGTGCGTGAGACATGGACAGGGCAAGGTTGGAGGGAGGTGGCTGTATCTACGCTGAAAGCTCAGGTAACAGACATCCACGACCAGCAGAACCGGCTAAGCGATGCTAAGGCAGGTGGGGTGTATGTCGTCTGATCAAAAAGCTTCCTTCCTTTGCTTTATGAACCAACCTGGCAGCCATCAGGTCTTCGGTAAGAACTCACTGGAGCACGAGGCGATGGCTCGGTAGGGGAAACACTTGTGCAGATGTGAGGATCTGAGTTCTGATACCCCAGAACCCGAGTGAACACTGGGTGGGTAGGGTGCCTGCCGGCCCTTCCAGTGCTCAGAGGGTGGAGACAGGGTTCCCCAGAGCAGGCTGGCTAGGCAGGATGGCCTTACTGACAAGCTCAGGCTTTAGTTGTGAGACTCCCTCAACGAATAAAGTGAGGTGTGATTGAAGACCACTCCTGTCATAGCCTCAGGCTTCTACACGAATGATCCCACACACGCACGTGCACGTACGCTCACACATGTGGAATGCTGCCCCCACCACGCACACACACAAGCATACCACATGCTAGAAAGAACACAAAAGAACTCTGTGTATTTAGTCCAGTATCAGGTTAAACTTCACACGGCTGGAGAAACAGAGGCAGAATTTAATTTTTCTTCCATTTAGGAGAATAAAACCCAAAGGATTTGGGGGAATAAAAGGAGTTGGGAATAAGAGCTACATGTTTTGAAGCCAGGAAGTATGTGAGGATGACTTGAGTTATAGATTTCTGAGGCCGCTGAGCTCTGACTTATAATGAAGAGTGGAGGAGAAATGCCCGCATGTCTGCCCTCCATATGACCTGTGCATCTTCATATCCCTTTTCTGGACTCTCCCCACAATCCTGAAGATGGCCAATGAGGCTCTATTTGACAGATTATATGTCTATATATAGCTTGTCACCACAGATGAGCGAGTAGTAATGTTTACACAGGACCTGAGTGTCCTGCTCTGTACTCCATCTTCTTGTGCAGACCTTCAGCCTGTGACCTCACTCCCCTCTCCTCCAGAGGATGGGTTCAATTAGATGCTTCTACAGGCTTTTCCCACCCTAGCTTCCACATTCTGTAAGTTCTGTGTGCTTTTTCACTCATCTCAAGAGACAGAGCTTAAATACTGAGGAAAACATCCATGGAGGACATCTGTTTTAACTCAAAAAGCATTCATTGAGGGGCTGGAGAGATGGCTCAGTGGTTAAGAGCATTTTCTGTTCTTACAAAGAACCGGATTTCAATTCCCAGTTCCACATGGCAGCTCACAGTCACCTGTGTCCTGAGGTCCAGCGGGTCTCATGCCCTCTTCTGGCCTCAGTGGGCACTGCGTGTGTGTGGTACACAGACACACAGGCAAGCAAAACATCCATACCCATAAAATAAAAGTAAACACAGTTTTAAAACAGCATTCATTGACTGACAGACAGGGGGTGCTGGAGAAAGAATCAGAAAGCTGCCTGCTTCCTCACCATTTCCTGAACATTCTATGTGATTAGGTGAAAATTTTAGGAAGTGCAAGGAAAAGAAGTACAGACCTTTTCTGGGAGGCAGGATGGAATTGCACCCGAAATCTGTGATCTTCACCACCATGCGATTGTCTACCACGCAGTTGGTGGATTTCAGGCGGCCGTGGACTTCAATTTTACTGGAGTGCAGATAGGACATCCCCTGTTATTTTTCAGATGGTGGGAAAACAAAGGGATGTCACACACTTTGGCCGAACGACCGTTTGAAGGAGAGAAGTGCTGTTTTGAATATATGTCTCTGTACTGTGCTGTCCATACTATCCGGGTTTTAATCCAGTGGCTGTGAACCTTGCTTTAAAGGTATTTTGCCAACCCTGGTGCTTGTCTATAAGCTGTGAGGTAACAGGAGGCTGACTGCAAACTCTCCTTGAGTAGCTGTGTGCTTCACAAGAGATGGGACTTTGTTGATTATGCGTGTGGGGGCCCACATGTGTGGGTGTGTGGAAAGGTCAGAGGTCAGCCTCTGCCTGTGTTGGCACTCAGGCTCCGTCCACTTTGTTCTTTATTTTTTTATTAATTAAATTTGTGTCCTATAATTGTCCTTGTGTGTTTGATGCATGGGTGTGGATACATGCATGTCACAGCACACACGGGGAGGTCAACTTGCAGGAGCTGGTTCTTTCTTTCCACTGCGGCTTCTGGGGACTGACTCAGATTGTCAAGCTTGTGTGACAAGTGGTTTCAGCCACTAAACCCTCTGGAAAGCCCCCACCTTGTGTTTTGAGACAGCGTCTTTAGTGGAACCAGACGAGCCTGGAGAACCTGTCTGTTTCTTCCTTCCCAGTTCTGGAATTATGTGTACCACCATGCCTGACATTTTTTTTAACCTGGATTCTAGGAATTGAACTCATTTATTTGTGTTTGAGCGGCAAGTTCTTTACCTCCTGAGCCACCTCGTCAGCCCTCCTTGTATTGTTTACATGTTTCACTTAATGCTTATTTGTCCCGTGAACATGTGTGTGTCTCTAGCTTTCTGCTTCCTTAATCTAAAAACACTGATAAGACGATCTTACATTTATGAAGGAAATGCCTAGACTGAATTACTTCCTAAAATCTAGAAGATCTGGAAGCTATTTCATATGGTATTTTATTTCTAACAAATCTATGAAAATGCGTGAATATACACATTATTTCATCAAGTCCTACATGTGACATTGCTACGACTGTTGTCATTTGACAGACAGAACCAGCATGAATGATGCTCATTATACTGTTTCATTTTCATATGTCTCTTACCTTAGCAATATCATATAAGACAGAGATCTTAAATTCCCAGTCCATGAATGTACCATCGGGGTAGGAAATCGTGTCATTTAACACTTCCTGAACAGGAGAGAAAAACACACACATAAGAAAAGAGAAGAAATGCTGCAGGGAAAGACAGCATGGAGAGATTATGAGCCAAAGGAGGCCGCCGAATCGGGAACAAACTGGGTTCTCCTCGCTTTGTGGTCACATCTCATTGTGCGCTGTCTGACAGAGCTGGTCGGAGAAGTCTGTTAGGCGAGTTTATTGTGTGATCATCGTATGGTGTTCTCCCAGAAACCTAGAGACTAGGACCTTCAAAGTCCAGAGCACAGGGCACAAAGTCTGTAAACCACCGACATGATTTAGTGTGCAATGGTATCCTCCCCTAGGCTCTGACACAGACACAGACAACACACACACACACACACACACACACACACACACACACACAGACATATACACACACACAGAAATCAAGTGCAATCAAAATGACTAAGGGAGTCATAAACAGGAAAATTTCTGCAAGTTTGAGGTCAACCTGGGCTACATAGTGAGACCTGTCTGAAGAAAGAAAAAAGAAAAGGAAAGAAATGAAGGGTGAAAAAGAAAGATGAGATGTGTTATGCTAACACAGCATGCTATTCTTCACAGAGGCTTTTTCTGTTGTTTTTAATAAGTGGAATCCTGTTCTAAAATGACAATACATTGTAGTGACCTGAAATAACCATAAAGCATATCGTACAGTAAGTGCATAGAGCAGAAACTTAACCATCAGTTGTCATTATCAAAGATGGAGGCAGGAAGGTCAGAACTTCAAAGGCAGTCTGGGCTACCAGCTCAGCCTGAGGTCAGCCTGGGCTGTGTGAGGCTCTGTCTCAAAAGCTCCAAACAAGCCAAACAGGCATTGGGTGGATTTGACTGTCAGGTGGGAGAGACTGCCTGGAGACTGGCCTTGGGGAAGCCTGATTTAGAAGTGTCTTCCCTGCCCGCTTCCTCTCGTGAAGACTGGATGAAAGTATCTGTTCTGTATGCTTTAAAATGTCCTGTTTTTGAGGCAGGGTCTCCCTTGGTAGTCCACAGACCTGAAACTCCCTATGTAGCCGGCCCGCAGCACACAGGCAGAACTCTGTGAGTTGCCTGGAGCCGTGATCCTCCTGCATCTGCCTCCCGAGAGCTGGGATCACAGGCATGTGCCACCATGCCCGCTGGAGCGGCGTTGTTAAGCAGTGATCGGGAATTCCTTCATCAGGCTTACACCTCCATCCTCACTGTTAATTACTGCAATTGGCTTTGCTGCTCTGGGCTTTCTTTAAGTCTGCTACTGAGGTCTCTGCCCTACGAGAGCTCCTGGCTGAGGAGCTAGGCCTTGAGCTGATGTAATGCCAGGGCGGTGTTTATAAAGCAAGGTTTAGCTGAAACAGCAAGCAGCCGTCCTCAGTATTACCCACAGCAGAACATTACCTGATAACACTGTAACAATTGTTTCTTATTTTAAGGGGAAAAAAAAAACCCTTAATTGGAGTCTTTTTTTTTTTTTTTAATTTGGGTGTGGCACCAATTATTTCTTAGGAGGTTCTAGAAAGATAATCATTTTAGAAGATGCTGCCCGGGCTGTGGAGTAAAGAGGGAGCTGTGCGCGGGAAGACTCCGCAGTGCCTCATCCCTTCCTCTCCCTGGCCCACCATTTGCCTATCCTAGCCTATTCTCTTCTGCCAGTGTGCACCACTGAGCAAAAGAATACTCGTATCTTTTATAAAATGTGAACAAATTTTACAAAATATCAAAAGGTAGAAAAGGAGACTGCTGTGGGCTGCATCCCCTGGTCTGGTCTCATTCTGGCATTTCCTTTTTTATTCTTTAATGTATATTCAAGTGACGCACATGGCCTTGTCCTGTAAAGCCGTGTTTGCAGGCTTATGTGCTATTTCCTGAGCTATGTTAATATTTCTAGCTTTCAAAGCCCAGGAGCAGTTATTTTTAGGAATGTATGTTCATTTCATCAGTATCAATTAAAGTGATCACTTTTAGGCCAATTAACATGAGCATATGGGGGATGAGGGATGGTAGGATAGCTAACCACTTTCCTGGGAACGTGAGGATGGGAACTCCGATGCCTGGCACCAACATAAATGTCAGGAAGCCACAGGGGCCCCTGTAATCCCAGGGTGTGGGAGGCAGTCATCCCAGAGCGGGCTAGCTAGCCTCTTGATATTTACAAGCACTGGTTCGACTGGGAGACCCTCCCTCAATATATAAGGTGTCAATGATCAAGGAAGATGCCTGCCATCATGCTCTGACTGCTATGCTTGAGCGCACATACATACACACACACACACACACACACACACACACACACGGATCATATGGCTGTTCTGTGACCTTTGGTATAATGCATTGTCATAGTTTTACCACATATGGAATTAACCAAATTCTATTGTTTGTGTCTTGTTTAGTATTGCAGAATTTTACCGATATTTCCCTGTGAACATTCATAGCCATAGATTGCAGCAGTTACATGGCTAGCCTAAGACTAGTATTCACGAGTCCGGAGGGTGTTATTTAACTTTCAAACACTGTTCATACAGACAACAGGAATTAGTCACTGAAGTTTAGAAGAACTAAGCTGGGAGTCTTTGTGTGGGAACTGCAATTTAGTCCTTTGTTGTTGGTTCCATGATGTAATAAAACACGAAATATGTTTGGTCTTCGTGTCCCTACCTGGCACTCCGCTTCTAAAACCTGTGTCATTTCCTGACAGAGAAAAAGGGAGGAAGAAAGAAAGAAGAGCCCTTTGAGATAAGCTTCTTTTAGCACAGCATGAGGGTGTGCCAATAAGAGCTTCATCAAGGCAGGCACCTGAGCCAGCTTCCAGAGCGCTGCACCCCCAAACTCCCCCAGGCTGCCTTCAGCTGCACCCCTACCCTCCTGAGCGCTGCCATCACATGCATCCCAAACTCCAGAGAGCTGCCATTCACCTGCACCCCAAAACTCCCAGGGCTGCCTTCCCCTGCACCCCCAGTCTCCCGAGAGCTGCTTTCACCTGCGCCCCCACCCTCCTGAGAGCTGCCTTCACCTGCACCCCAAAACTCCCAGGGCTGCCTTCCCCTGCACCCCCAGCCTCCTGGGAGCTGCTTTCACCTGTACCCCAAAACTCCCAAGGGCTGCCTTTACCTGCACCCCCAGTCTCCCGAGAGCTGCCTTCACCTGCACCCCCAAACACCTGAGAGCTGCCATCACCTCACCCCCAGCCTCCCGAGAGCTGCCATCACCTCACCACCAGCCTCCCGAGAGCTGCCATCACCCGCTCCCACACCCCATCAGTGAGTGTTTTAAAAATCGGGACTGACAAGAAGGCTCAGTGGATAAAGCTGCCGCCCCCAAGCTTTGTTATGAGGCCCCCGGTTATTACAAAGCACCGGCTTATTTATTTTGTATGCTTATTTATTTATGGGCAGCATATGCTACAGTGCTCTCATGGGACTCAGACCACCTGCGCCTGTCCATTCTCCCCTTCTACCACAGGGGTTCCGGGGACTGCGCTCAGGTCATCAGGCTTGCAGCAAATGCCTTTATGTCACTGGCGCCAAAGGAAGTCCAGAAGCAGGGGGATCACTGGCTTGGGCCAGAGTCCGTTCATGTCTGCTCTCAAAGTAGTCTGATAAAATTACATGGCCGCCTTGCCCAACAGTGCCAGAAGGCGGCCCAGAGCATCAGAACGCATGCGCAAAGCCAGGAGCAAGCGCGTCAGCCCTCTCTGTCGCCCTTGTTCCGGATTCCAGCCTGTTCTTGGCCTTTTTAAGTCCTATTTCAGATACCTGCCCTTGTTCTTTGCATGTCATCTGTGTGGGCCCTTCAGCGTGCTCAGCGGCTTGAGGGCCCTGGCTTGAGGCTTGCTTCCTCTGTGAACCAGACTCAGCCTGTCCTACTTCCCTTTCCAGCGTTGGAGCTACTGCTTATCGGGAATCCCTGAGCCTACCTGACTTCTGCTGAGTCATCGCGGTCCTCCCGGGATGGGGAGCGGATGGGGGCGAATGGGCAGGGGGAGTCGGATGGAACAGCAGCAGGACAGGTCATCTGATGCAATCCGAGCACTGTCCTTTGTGCTTTCAACACGACAACAAGCGAAGCCATGCAAAACGAGTCTCAAAGCACTCCCTCCTGCCCCCATTTCCCCTCTATTTTAGTCCCCACGTCTTTTCTGCCTTTCTGCAGACTTTTGGCTTGCTTGTAATGGTATCTGATGACTCTCGGTGTCGTTTCATTGGGTAGAACTTTTAGTTTGTTTTGGTTTGCCTGCACGTGTCTATGTGCACCGTGTGTGTGTGTGTGTGTGTGTGTGTGTGTGTGTGTGTGTGTGTGTGGTGCCCACAGAGCCCAGAGGGAGTGTTAGGGCCCCTGGAACTGGAGTTACAGGTGGTCCACTGAGCCATCTCTCCAGCATGTTTTCGTTTCGTTTTTCCTTTTTCATGTGGTGAGCACTTAGACAATAGGAAGTGAGCGTGGCTCCTTACCCGGAGAGAACCCCTTTCACAGTATTCTACCACCCCAAAGATCCTGGTGTCCAGCTTCACCGTGCCGTAGAACTTGGTCAGGTTGTAGTAGTCAGACTGCAGCAACTAGGGGAACAGGACACTAGGCTGTTTACAAAGCAAAGCCGCAGGGGTAGGAGGGGCGGGAGGAGTGGGGGGCGGGAGGAGCGGGAGGGATGGGGTGCCAGCGTCTTTGGAAAGAAGGGTTCCTTGTGGCAGCAGAATGCCAGTCCCTGCCTCTTCCCACAGGTGTCGCATCTAACAACCACACAAAGATTCCAACTACAAATAAACCAGGGCTGTTCCTAGGCCACATCAGGCCTCACTCTGCAGCATCTCTTGGTAGATGGGTCAACAAGAAACTAAGTCGCCCTTTCTGTTGCCTGGGGGATTTTTCTGTCTGCAGTGGCACCATGGGGGACCTCAGTGTTATGGGGTGAAACTGATTCTGAAGAGCTTGGCACACAGGGCACGTACCTTGTTCAGTTCTATCTTCTGCTTCTCCGTGAAGTTCCCATCACTGTGCTTGAGGTCTTTCAGAATCACTTTCTGCCAAGATCAGTTGAGAAAAGGGGGATTGCGGTAGCATGGGTCTTTCCAAGGACAGATCGTCTCCAACCAGCCGAGCCACAGGAAGGCAGAGTGCGGTGCAATTCATTATGTGCATATTATTATAGAAGTTTGCTTCTGGGGCCCCATTACATTGTCAACTTTGGCGTCTAGTGACAGGGGTGGAGAATGACTGGGGAAATGGAAGGAAGGAAGGGAGAGGGGGGATGAAGGGAAGAAGGAAAAAGGGAAGGAAGGAAGGGAGAGACGGATGAAGGAAAGAAGGAAATGAGGAAGGAAGGTAGAGAGGAATGAAGGGAAGAAGGAAATGAGGAAGAACGGGAAGGAAAGAGAAAGATGAAGGAAAAATAAGGAAGGAAGGATGGAGCCCTCCCTGACATAAGATTACGGGAATGAACTAAAGTCTAAGGGCTGCCCTGAGTGACCTGACTCTTGCATTTCCTCTTCCTTCCTGTACTCTACAGCTCACAAGAATGCTTCATTTGCTCTTCTGTGTTCCCAGACTGTAGCTTTTGTAAACCTGAAGCAGAGCTCTGTCTTCTGTGTAGAACTCTGAGTGGCTTCTTGCAGCTACCTGGGCACCTCACCTATGGCATTGCCAGAGGGCCAGCACATACTCAGACAGGGTTCCAGAGCTCCAAACTAACCAAGAGGTTTCAGGGCAGTGAGGGGAGTAGACCAACTGACTGGGCTCGGAGCCCCGAGGGAACAATGCTAACCACAGATGGGGCTCAGGGCAGCTCTGGAATCATTCTAACTGACAGGGTCCAGGACAGTGCAGGGGTGGGGAGCTATAACAGCCAACAGTGTTCAGGACAGTGTGGCGGAGTGCTATACCAACCTTCTTGTCATATTTGCACTGTCGCAGTCTCTGGATTGTATCTCGTCTCCTGTCATCGTCAATCTGGCGGAGAAAAGAATAGTTGCTTCAGAACTTCATATCCATCCTTTCCAGTGCCAGAGACTGAGAGGCTCTCCCGCAGGGCTGTGTCTGCAGTGTGCTCAGCAGCATGGGGGGGCCAGGCCCCCTGATGTTCTCCACAGGCATACCTTTTAGTTTTTCTGATCAGCTTTTCTCTCCAGGGATCTATCACCTCATGCTCTGGGCTTTCCTCCCTCCCTCTCGTGGTCTTACTAGTACCAAAAATTCTGTTTGCTCCCTGCCCCTCTGATTCTCCTCCTGTTGGGAACCTTGGCCTATGGTGTCTCTTGGCAGATGCTTTTTGGAGAAGGAGGTTACAAAAGCTCACTGTGTTTGAGTTGTGGTTTTATGCCTAAAGCAGAGATGCAAGTGAGGTGACAGTACCAGGTATCCTTCAGTCCCAGGTTTGGCTTAGACTCACCAGATCAGCTGATTTCTCAAAAAGAAGCCTGAAATGTGGACTTTAATATGCTATGCTATGACTTCATATGCTGGCATTTGAGTTAAAACTGTCACAACAGAACAATACACAAATGTATGTGTATATACCTATATGAGCATATGCAGACATGTACACTACTGCGGGCTAGATACGGCTCCCGGCGTGCCCGCCACTGACTTCTGGTGTATGTAAACACAGAAACAAGTTAAGACTGGCATATCTTTCATTTTGCATCTCATAAAGACGTGGGGTGTTGTGCTGGCTAGTTTCATATCAACTTGACACTGGGCAGGAGGAAACCCAGTTAGGAAAATGTCTCCATAAGATCTGGTGGTACAAAGGCTTGTAGAGCATTAATTAGTGAAGAAGGGGAGAGCCCAGCCCATTGTGGGTGGGGCCATCCCTCTGCTGTGGTCCTGGGTTCTGTAAAAAAGCAGACTGAGCAAGCCATGAAGAGCAAGACAATATGCAGCACTCCTCCATGGCCTCTGCATCAGCTCCAGGTGCCTTCCCTGTTTCAGTTCCTGCCTTGACATCCTTCAGTGATGAATAGTGATGTAGAAGCATAAGCCAAATAAATCCTTATTTTTCCTAAGTTGCTTTGGTCATGGTGTTTTGTCATAGTAATAGAAACCCAGATTAAAACAGAAACTGGTACCAGGAGTGGGGTATTGCTGTGACAGACCTGACCATGCTGTTTTGGAAAGGACTGTGGAAGGACTTTGGAACTCCAGGCGAGAAAAGCCATTGAGTATTCAAAGTTTAGTGTGTGTGCTTGGAAGACAAGAGTGTTGAGAGAAATGCAAACGACAGAGGCCTGGCTTGTGAGATTTCAGAGGAAAGTTAGAGAGTTACTTAAAGACGCTGTCAGGATGGTTTATTATTTGGAGTTATGCATCTGTGTTTCTGGCTATCTGGCACTAAAGAATCAGCTGCGGTTAACAAGATACCAGAATCACTGAAGTAAAACCAGTGCTCTGCTCTACTGGGGAAATGATGCTGGTCTGCTGAAGTTGAGAAATAAGCAATGATCAAGAAGAGACCAGCATCACTGAGGTAAGATCTTCTGGAAGTGTTTCCTCATAGCTAGTACACCAAAGCTAGAGGTGATCAAGGTTGTACGGTGTGCTGGCAGCCAAATGTGGTAGTTGAAGAGTCAGCCATGTGGTACTAGTTTTGAAGATGTGAAGGGGTCATGGAGAACAACTAAGGAGTGGTTCTGTATGGCAGAGGTTCTGTGTGGCAGGCTGGAGTCCCTGAAGAGCTCAAGAGATCCCAGCATCTTTGAGATGCTAGTACCACGAGATGACTGCCAAGAACAACAGCTGCAGTGGAGCGGAGCCAGCCTGAGCCCGGAAGACAAGCTTTGTGAGCTGCAGAAGGTGGAGCCAGAGAAGTGGCTCAAGCCCTATGGAAGAGCCCAGAAGACTCTGGGGGGATCTGAGATAGTGGGTACTGAGTTATTTGCTGTTGGAGCTTGGTTGTGCTTTGTTCAGATTAGGACTGTGCTCTGGTTCTTCTGCCTTGAAGTAAGAAAGCATGTAATTTATTCTTGATTTTACAGGAGCCCATGTTGAGAGACTTTAGACTTCAAACAAAGAGATTTGGGAGTTTAATAAAGACTTTGGATTTTCAAAGAAACTGGGTATTTTTTTTAAAAAGACAACTGTTTAAAAATTTAAGGCTGGGGGGACTTTTAAAGTGTGTAAAATGTCTTATGTTGCAATGTTGATATTAATGTGTGACCTTGGGGATGGACAGAAAAGGAAAGGTTATGGCTTAACAGTGACGTGTTTGTGTGTCAAGTTGATAAGGGATCAGCTGTGTTGACTAGTTTTATGTGAGCTTGTGGCACAAGCTGTGGTCATCTGGGAGGAGGGAGCCTCAGCTGAGAAAATGCTTCCATCTTCCTGCGACAACGTAGATTGCTAGTTGGAAGGTAAGGCACAGTTTAGGATTCTTCTGAGCAGGAGTCCCTGGACACTACACCTCTTTACAGGTGTCGTGTTTTCTCTTGACATGGGGGTGGAGGGCAGCTGCAAAGGCAAATTGAGATTGTGAGGCTAAAGATCCTGGCTTGTGCATGTGCATTTGCCAACTTTTAGGCAGATCTGTAAGGCAAATTCTTAATTAGTGATTGAGAAGGGAAGACCAGCCCACTGTGGGCGGGGCCACCCCTGCGCTGTGGTCCTGGGTTCTATAAGAAAACAGGCTGAGCAAGGCATGGAGAGCAAGGCAGCCAGTAAGCAGCATTCCTCCGTGGCCTCTGCATCAGCTCCTGCCTCCAGGTTCCTGCCCTGTTTGAGTTCCTGTCCTGACCTCCTTCAGTGATGAATAGTGATATAGAATTGTAGCCAGATAAATGCTTTTATCCCCAAATTGCCTGTGGTCATGGTGTTTCATCACATCAACAGTGACTCTAACTACGGCAGGTGTGTTATTATCCTTGCTAAATTGATGATGCTTTCTTTAATGTAACTGAAATAGCTTGATCAACTCCCAAGAGTGATGGCTGGTACACTGCCCATTTTAAAAATGCTGAAGTGGGCCAAGGTCCAGATAGAAAATCCTCACTCAAATAAAGTTTTTTAAATTGATTTTATTTTTGCAGGGAGGGGAGTCTTCAGAATCCACTAAGGATTCTTTGGAATGAGCTCTGTAGCATGCACACCCACATTAGAAGCCAGCCACTCCTGGAGGTGAACTTTAACCTTACGCTCTCAAATTGTCTTTACAGTGCACAACAGCTGCCCATCCCCAAAGAAAACTTATAAAGAGGCCTGATATCAAGGAACTCCTGCTCAGAAGAATCTGAAAAGTTGCCTTCTAATCATCCAGCTAGCAAACAGCTTCTCTCCTTTCTCTATTTGTTCCCCTGATAAAACCCATAGGCAGGCAGATTTGATTATTTCCTGGGCTCCTTGTTGGTCAGCGGCTATGTAATAAGGTCTTTTCCTTTTCAAAAATCTTGATGCTACAATAGCAACCCTTGTTTGGTATCAGTGGCTGTGGCTCCTTCTCTTTCTCCTCATCCTCTTCTGTTCTGACTCTCTTTTCCTCTTCCTCCTCTTATTTTCTCTTCTTCATCTTTCTTTTCTCTTCCATTTCTTTCTCATTTTATAAACGTATTATAGGAGGGTTAACTGATCATAAATGACACCTAAGACTTTAGGGTGTCCAAAGTTTTCTTACGACACTGTGTAGATCAATTCTGTGACTTAAGTTAGCATATGTTGCCACTAGAAACTCAGCTGTCTTATGGTCATTTATTCTTTTATTGTAAAATACCGGAGATGGGTTTTATTCTGACACTTGCCGGAGATAGACCAGTCTTTGTGAATAGAATTTGTACCTGTGAGGTTCTGAAGACTACAGGAAGGCTGCTGGAGCATGAAGTAAGTCTGGGGCAACAGACCAGGCCGCCCACGTACAGCTGGAAGCAAGTCCACACCATTAGACGGCAGCCTGCCAGATGTGGATGTGGAATACCCATAAAGCTCAGCACCACTTCCTGTTGCATCTCTCTGCTTCCTGTGTGTGGTGAAATGGGATCACATTGCTAGGAGAGAAGCTCCAACCTGTAATCTATCTTGCTTCTGCCTGTGAGCTCTTCCCTGACTTGAGAGAATTTGTTAACTCCAGTTCTATGCTTTAGTGTAGAAATACTGATAAAGCTATGTATGTGTCAGGTGATAAGATCTTCAAGTAAGATCTTAGTTTGGGGTCAGACTGTAGCCATGTTTCTGGAATTCCTATTTTGTTACCTGATGGGCTCAGGAGAAAAGGAGCAGAGTAATACTGCACCTGGCTCATTCATTCTCAGTAAGTGAGAACTTATTACTTATGTCTGTCTGTCTATGTACTCTATGTATCATCTGTCTGTCTATCTGTCTATCATCTATCTAATCAACCATTTATTTGTCGTCTATCATGTCTTACTGACTTTGTGTGGCACTGCACAGCTTCTTACTCCTTTGTCTTTCACTGTCATCAGCAAAGGCAGGATGATAAAACTTAGCGCTTCTTGGGTTTGCATTCCTGGCTACAGAGAGTGCAGGTGAGTTGTTCACATTGGCTCCTGGAGAGGAATTTAATTTAGAATATAACTGCTCTGGCAAGAGATCACATCCAAAGACCTTGTAAGTCTGTGTGATCCGGCATAAATACAAATAAGCCTTTAACTCAGGAGACAGAGGCAAGCAGATCTGAGTTCAAGGCCAGCCTGGTAGAGAAAAGCTTAGGTCCAGGTGTAGTGGCACATGCCTTTAATCC
>REGO01001047.1:11051-21804 GCA_010120015.1 Rhombomys opimus
TCTCAAGCTGTACTATAGAGCAACAATACTAAAAACTGCATGGTACTGGCATAGAAACAGACTGGTGGATCAATGGAATAGAATAGAAGACCCTGACATAAATCCACACACTTATGCACACCAGATTCTTGACAAAGATGCCAAAACCATTCAATGGAGAAAAGACAGCATATTCAACAAATGGTCTAACTGAAAGTCTACATGTAGAAAAATGCAAATAGATCCATACTTATCACCCTGCACAAAATTAAATTCCAAGTGGATCAAGTACATCTACACTTCTAATTTAAACAATGCCATTTTATAAAGGTTTTCTCTGAAACCTATTTTACATGTTTTCTTGAAAAAAATCTATTAGAATGGTGGGGTCAACTCAAGCTTTTCAATTTTGGTTAAGATTCACTTGAATGTACTTATATTGGTTTTCTTCTGTTGCCTCCTTTTGTAATGATATAGAGGCAGATGGGAAGTTTCTACAGAGAACTATGTGTCATAAACCCTGACATATGTTCTACTTGGTCCTTCAGAGAAAAAATAGTGTGAGCCACTCGCTGATTTTGAATGTACTGCTCTTATGATTTCATGACTTTGGGTTCTACACATTTTCAATACTCATAAAGGCATACACACAGAGGGTTTGCTCTTTCGGGTTTACATTTTCATGTGAATATGTCATCTCTGGCCTTTCTGGTTGTGTACTGTGTTATCTTCCTTTAACCAGTATGTACTTTTTTCTCTAGAACTTGTACCCAAAAATAAACTTTCTTTTGTAAGTTGCTTTTGGTTATTGTTTTTTACCACAGTGACAGAGTATAAATGAATATACCTACTCAGTATTTCTAGCTCAAGTTTCTTGACATTGTAACTCCATGTTATATATTTACAGGCAGACAGCTTGTAAGTGTACCAGGTATGCAAAAGTGATATTTCCCACTTCTGGAAAAATTTTTAATTTTAATTTTTTACAATTTATTCATTTTATATCCTAATTATACCTCCCTCCCCATTTCTTCCCCGTCCCACTTTTTCTCCTTTTTCCCCTCTATCTCCTTCTCCTAGTCCACTGAAGAGGGAAGTTCTCCACTATTACCATCTGCCCCTAGCTTGTTAAGTCTCATCAGGACTACATCAGGATCCTCTTCCTTGGGTGGCCTTGCAAGGCGGCATCATCAGGAACAAGTGATCAAAGAGCAATCAACTGAGTTCATGATAGAGGAGGCCCCTGCTCCACTCCCTCAGATGGGTCGCAGTACATCTTAAGCACAACTTAGCTTCTCACATGGTAACAGAACATTGCCCATTACAGTCTCTGGGATGGTAGAATGCTTGCTGGATGAGAATGAGGACCTGAATTTACATCACAAAACAATCACCCAAAAAATAAATATTTAGCCAGTTTCTCTAATGTTAAGGCCAAAGACAAGCATATCTGGGGAACTAACTGGCCAGCTAGTCTAGAAAATCTGTGAATCAAGTTCTGTCAGAGGCCCTAACTCAAGAAATAAAGCAGAAAATACTGAGAAAGATTTCCCAGTATGAACTTCAGCATCCACGGGATTTACATCATTCTCTATACAATGACAAATTTATATCTGATTAAAATGTATCAATTAAATATTGATGTCAAGGATAAAAATACCCAGCCACATGTCATACATAAAATGTTTGACTATAAGTATAAATATGAAGATGGATTTAAAGAGTTGAAGGAAAACTTGGCTAACACCAATGGAAAGAAAAGGCTGAGGATGTGATGTATTCTCATAGTGAGTATATTTCATTACAGAAGTATCATTCATAAATATGAATGTTAAATTACATGCTGTGCTTTATTATCTCAAAAGACAGAGTGATAATATACATGCTTCTCACATCAGTATTGCAAAAATCAGGAAACAAATTTATCAAACTGACAAACATGAGGTTAATACAAAACCATAGTTATGAGAATAGATGTTGGTATCAGTAACTGACAGACCCAACTGGTGAAAGTCTATGAAAGAAGAAATAAACTAATCAGGAACTTCAATTATGTTCAGTAAAAGTCATTTCTAGAATACAGCATCCAACAACCAAAAATACACATGATTTAAAGCTAACTAACCAAGCACCAAAATAAATCACATTTGGCTCATAAAATATATCTTAATTTTAAAGGTAGAGAAACCATAAAATGCATAATTTCTCATGATAGAATTAAGCTAGAAATTAAGAAGAAAAAGTAACACCTATATCTGAAAATTTCTGAAAAGGTAACAAGTACCTCAAGACAACATAGTGTTCAGATAGAGTCTCTACAGCAGTGGATCTCAACCCTCTTAATGCTGAGTCCCTTGATGCTGCTGTTTCTCATGGTGTGGTGACCTCCAATCATAAAATTATTTTGATGCTATTTCATAACTTTAAATATCTGATATGTAAGCTTTCTAATATGTGGCCCTCAAAGGAGTCACAACCCACAGGCTGAGAACTGATGCTCTAGAGAAATTCCAAATATAGGAACTAAAAATTATATAACTTGTCAAAAAGTAGATACCAACAATAATTAACATTTTATTGCACTGAAAAAATATATTAAAAACAAAATATAAGATCAATAATTTAATGCCTCAATTTAAGAGATGGACAAATTAAAAAAAATAAAGATTTTCAATTTAATGGAGAAAGCTAAAAAAGGAATCAATAACTGTTGATTTTAAGATCAATAAAATTGGCAAGCTTTATCCAGGTAAACAATGAAAGACAATATACACAAATTATGAATGTCAGAATGAAAGTGGCCTAGTCACTAGAAAGAAGATAAAAGAGAACTATTATGACCATGCTGATGTATTAAATAGACAAATTTCATGAAAACACAGACTACCAAATCTCACTCAAAGAGGAGTAAATACCCTGAATGGGACTCTTGTTACTGAAGAAACAGAATCAGTATTTAATTACCTTACAAAAATGGAAAGAAAGAAAGAAAGAAAGAAAGAAAGAAAGAAAGAAAGAAAGAAAGAAAGAAAGAAAAGGAGAAAGAAACAAAGACAACCAGCCAGTCCTGATGAGACCTGATAGACTAGGGTCAGATGGAAGGGAAGGAGGACCTCTCCTATCAGTGAACTTGGAGATGGGAATGGGAGGAGATGAGGGAGGAAGGTTGGGATTGGGAGTGAGTGAGAGAGGGGCTACAGCTGGGATACAAAGTGATTAAACTGTAATTAATATAAAAAATAAAAATTTAAGGTAAAAAAAGAAACAAAGAAGCAAAGAAAACACTAGGTTCTATGTATTTGCTGGAGAATTTTGCCTCCTTGAAAGAAGCAATGTTCACAATTCTCCTGGTCTGCTAAAGAAAGTAAAATCAGAAGGAACATTTTCTAATTAATCAACAAGGCCAGCAAAACACTCTCCTAAGAAACACTCATTGTAAGAAGAGGAAGAGGATACAGCCAGTCTTGGTCTCATCAGGACTATCTGACATAGGGTCAGATAGCTGGGGAGAGGACTTCCCCTATCACTGGACTAGGGGAGGGGCAGAGGGGTAAAAGAAAGAGAAAGGTTGGGACTGGGAAGAAATGAGGCAGGGGAGGAAGGAATTGGAGGGGACTATATTTTAAAATCACAATTGGGGATATAGAAAAGAGGAAAAGTGAAAGAGGAAAGTGGTATGTGAAGATGGCTGAACAGATAAAGGGGAGAAACTCCAGACACCGTGGGGCAGATCCTCTCTTGAAGAGGTTCTCCTGGTCTTTGGAAGTATACTGCTTCTATGATAAAACTTTGTTCCAGCTGTCTTTCCCCATGTTGACTTGTTCTCAGTTAGGCTACAAGAGACAGAAGATTCATACAAGACAACTATTTGGAAAATGAACAGGATTTGAAGTTTATGTTCTGCATTCCCAGACAATTGCCAATGTTTGTCTTATTCTTCTTGGTGAGTTGCAACTACACCTAGAGTCAGGGTGGAAAAATCTACAGATACTTGTTTCTTACATTTCTAGATTTGGAAGGTTCAAGTTTAACATAACAGCCAACTCACTTCTTGGTGAGATTTTTCTGTTCAGTTTGAGATCAGCTTCTTGTACTCTTAGCGAGCAGAGATAAAGATTATCTATAATCTATGCTTTGTGAACATAGTAATGTTCCATTAATTACATCCTTTGGCCCCACTTCATACAATATTCAAGTGTTTAGACATACCACATGTGAGTGTATGAGGGGACATAAACATTCATGCTTAGCAGTCCTCCTAACACAGCCTCTCAGATAAGATTTGGGACACTGAATGATTACTATTGCTTAGTGCAGAGAAGAGAAGATTCCAGCAGGATTGCTGTAAAGGTTAAAATAAAATATTATTACTGAAAGGAAATGGGAGAATTCATCAATAGTATTTGCCATCTACTCAAAACTAGTGAGACTGATTTTACCACATTGAGCTAATTGCCACATTCTGGATTTGAATGAATAAAAATTTAACAAAAGGATTTCCATGCTAAGAACTGTCTTTTGTCTTTATTGCCTGTGGGAAATGAGCTTTAAAGATATATTTAGTCATCATTCAAATGGAGTGGTTAAAAAATAGTTTGAACAGATGGTAGGAAGAAGGAAAATTTTCAGCAGGGTGTATATCTATTCTTAAATTTTATGGGAGCCCATTATTTCACATTTGTGTGCTCCTTCCCTACATACTTAAATATATCTGACAATACTTTTTTTTTTTTTTGCAAAATATGTGGTCTTCAGTTATAACTTGATACAATTAAAAAACAGTAGTAGTCACCGTTTAATAGTAGAATAATGCAATGTGCTTTTCCTTGAAAACTTTAGAAGGGAGCAGATTATTACACTTTCTGCTTTAATCTTCATCTCCTTTTCCTTCTATCTGGGATACTGTTCTTGGTCAGGGTGAAGAACACACAGAAGATATGGGTGTGAAAACCATCTCTAAAATAGAGAAAATTCCTAGTACCTAAGAGTTTCTGGCTTTTATTCCAAATTCCAAACATATGCAGATGCATGTGCATGAATGTCTTCATGTAAACATGTAAACACAAACACAAAACTGTGTATGTATACACACACAGATTTATATGAATGTACACACAAAAAGCAATAGTGGAAACACAAAAAGTAGATGTTTGACAGTCTACTGAGCTCTGATATTGGTGCTAACTATTTGCATTTCATTTGATTTTATTTATAAAGTAAAATCATGGTTACTGTGGTGGTAAAATGAGGCAACCCCTCCCCAAACACACACAGGCTCATATATTCCATGCTTCCCAGCTGGTGAATTGTTTGAGATGGATTAGGAGGTATAGCTTTTTGGCAATAGATTTGGCCTTGTAGGAATTGTGGCATTGTTGAAGATGTGTCGCTGGGAGTGGACTTTGAAATTTCAAAAGCCATGACAGGCCTCTCTCTTTGTCTCTCTCTCTACCTGTTTCCTGTGGATGTAATTCTCAACTACTTACCCAACATCCTCTCTGACTGCCTTCTGCCATGCTCCCACCATAATGTCAGTGCTTGATGATAATGGGCTAACCCTCTGAATCTATAAGCAAGCTCAGAATTAAATGCTTTCTTTTATAAGGGTGGCCTTGGTCATGGTGTCTCTTAATAGCAATAGAACATTGACTAAGACAGTTACATAAGTGCTTTTGTATAGGTACTTTTCCTATGTAGGAAAGACAGCCTTGTCTGCTCTATGCAACAGAACTCAAGGTGAATAAAGTCTCGCTAAGCAACAAGGTCAATATATACAGACATTTCAGTGATGTAAAAGTAACTTTAAGAATTAAAGGAATTTAAACATGTCATGTATTTGACATTAGGTTATTGTCAGATGAAGAAATAATGAGTTCCCAAAGGTTTCCATATGTGTATGTATATGTTGGTGTATCTGCCTATATTTGAATAGATAATGGAAAATATTAATTTACTTGGAGCAAACTGTCATGGAAAACACTTTTTTTTATTCGTTGTCTTTACAACATTTGTAATGTTTATTTACTCTGTTACCACCAAGTCCCTCTTTCTCAAGGATGATCTTCTGATTTTGTTATTGGAAGGCACACCTACTTGCCAAGGTTTTCTCTACTTCAGGATGGATATAAGATGATCTAGTTCTACCAAAGAAAAAGTTGTACTACACCAACCTAATATCCTTTCACGGCTTTGTGAAAAACAGCACTAGTGCCTTGTCAGATTTTGATTCTATTTTGTTTTTAAATTATGTTTTAAAAATTTTGTTTATATGAGTGTGTTTTGATGTGGATTTTTGTGCACTAGTGTAATGCTGTGAAGAACCAAATATATCTGGGCACAGAGGTCTTTTCTGAGACTGATTCTCCAACCAAGGACCATGCATGGATATAACCTAGAACCCCTGCTCATGTGAATGTCTTATAGACTGTGGTCTAACCAGTCCAATAATGTCTGTCTACCAATGGAAGATCCAAAATTACAGCAGCTGTTCAATGCACAAGCCTGAATGTTTTAGACAATTTTCAGTAGATATTAGAATCCTGAAGAAGCATACTCTACCCAGTAAAGAAATGTACTTGCCAGCATAAAGGGAGAGAAAACAGGTAAAGTGTGAGAGAGCTTCCTTCTTCCATGTCCTTTATATAGTCTCCCATGAGGAAGATGTGCATCAGTTTAAAATAGTGTCTTCCCTTTTCTAGAGAACCCACATGGAAACTGAGCTGCCCATAGACTACATCTAAGCAGCAGGTCTAGGTACTCCCCATGCATAATCAGCTCCCCCTGGTGAAGTGGCCTAACTAAGCCACACAAAAAGGGGATCAAGACAATCTTTATGAGACCTGATAAGTTAGGTAGGCTCAGAGAGTGAGGGAGGAGGATCTCCCCTATCAGTGCACTAGGGAAAGGACATAAGGGGAGATGAGGGAGGAGCTACAAAATGAATAAATTTTAGTAACTAATAATTATGAAAATATTTTTTAATTTGTATGGTTTATTTTATTTTTTTAACTTTTTAAATTTTAATCACAAGTTATTCACTTTGTATCCCAGCTATAGATCCCTCCCTCTTTCCCTCTCAATCCCACCCTCTCTTCCTCATCTCCTCCCTGCCCCCTTCCAAGTCCACTGATAGGGGAGGTCCTCCTCCCTTCCATCTGACCCTAGCTTATCAGGTATTTGCAGGACTGGCTGCAATGTCGTTGGCACAACGGTCTTCTATTAGACTGTTTCTCCAACCAGGAACCATGCATGAATATAACCTAGAACCCCTGCTCAGATATAGCCCATGGTAGCTCAGTATCCAAGTAGGTACCCTAGTAAGGGGAACAAGGATTATTTCTGACATGAACTCATGACTGGATCTTTGACATCCTCTCCCCTGAGGGAGGAGCAGCCTTGGTAGGCCACAGATAAGATAATATTTTTAAAGGTATCTTGTCATCTCAAAAAAATCTGGATTAGAAGTGAGTTTTTCCACTTCAAATTATTTAATTAAAAAATATCTCTCACAGGTGTACTAAGATGTTTGTGTTTAAGTTAATCCAGAAGTATTCAAGTTGACAAACAAGCTTAATCATCACAAATCTACCTCCTTGTCAACTTGATATACAATCATATTCCCTATGCCATGCTTAATTTCCAAGACAAACAACAACCAGGCCTAACATGATATGTATCCTGTATAGCCTATCCTATATACAATTATAAATGCATTATATATTAAACCAGGTCATAATTACTCCTAACATGAAATGACTACCCTCCATACAACCAAAACACTTTATAAATTTTAGAATAGGGTAGCAAAGCTCCTTGGCTTATGTTATCTCAAAACTTAAATATGATTAGCACTTATATTCTCTTAAATGATGTTTCAATGCATGATAAAAAAAAGAAAACAAGAAAATAAAGCACAAATATTTGTACAAACACCACCTCAACAAAGTATAAGAGAACACTACTGTCAATTATCACCGTAGACTCTGCAACTAGGCGTGTGGCCTTAGCGGGTATGTATTGCTACCCTCCACCTCATGCTCTCCAAGTCCTTCACCTCTTAAACTGTCCACTTCCTCATTGTCTCCACCTCCACCTTCTTAGCAGTTATATTCTACTATCCTTCTCTTAAATTCTTTCTTCCTTCCTTTGCTGTCACATTACCACCTCCCTGGCTTTCGTAGATATTCCATGTTCAACATATAAATCTACTGGTTCAAGGCTAAGGCTCACATAGGGGGACCAACAAGTGGTATCTATTTCTGAAACTGGGTTACCTAAGGATTTTTTTAGTGCCATTAATTTACATGAAAATTTTATATGATTGCTTTTTTATAGATGAATAAGATTCAATTGTATATATGTAGAACCTTTTCTTTATTCATCAGTTGGAGGATTCCATCTCTAGCTACGATAAACAGAACAGTAATAAACATGGATTATCACATATCTCTGTGTTGGGTATAGAGAAGGACATTTGGGTATATGCCTAGAAGCGATAAAATTGGATTACATGGTAGATATATATCTAATTTTATGTGGAAGGTCTACGTTGGTTTCCATAGTGGGTAGAGCAGTTTACATGCCCAGTAAAACATAATACAGTTTTATTACTTCATATCCAGCATTTTTGTTCATTTTCTTCTGTTCTCAACTATTTTGACTAGAAAAAATGAAATCTCAAAGTAGTTTTAATTTGCATGTCACTGAAATAGAAAGTGCTAAAATGTTGAACATTTAAAAAGTATTTCTTAGTCATTTGTATTTCATCATTTGAGAACTCTCTCTAGTTCCAGAATTGATTATGAGTGGCTCTATCTTTTTCCTGTTGGGCTTTGTTTTGTTGTAGTTGTACTTTATATATTCTAGACACTAATCCTATAGTTGTAACAGATTTTCTCCCACTCTTCAGGCTTCCTCTTCACTCAAATAACAGTTTCTTCTTTGAAGTATAAAATCTTTTAAATGTGATGAGTTTATCATTCATTTTCTGTACGGCAAGGTTCTCTCAACTGTCTCCTGGACTCTGCTGTACAACAGTCACAGTTTCAAGTTTACCACTGAGGTTATTGATTTATTCAGAAGTTATTTTTATATAGAGTGAGAGAGAAAATCAAGAGCCATTCTCTTTTACTTCCTTAATTTGTGTGTGTGGTTGTGTGTGTGTGTGTGTACATGCCACGGAGTCTTTGTGGAAGTTAGAGAACAATTTTAAGAAGTCAGTTCACTCCTTCCACAATATGAATACATGAGATAGAGTTCAAGGCCTCAAACTTAAGGCCAAGTGTCTTGACCTTCTGAGCCATCGCATCACTCCAGATTTCCCAATACTTTTGGAGGATGCTGTCTTTTCCACAATATATTTTCTTGGCGTATATGTCAAAATAAAACAGGTGGATGTAGGTGCATTAACTTATTGTCTAGGTCTTTATTTCTATTTCACTGATCAGTGTGTCTGTTTATGTTGGTACTATGTGTTTTTATTAGGCTATGTCATGTGACAGGAAATGTTGAAGAGGGATATCTACAGCAACACTTTTATTGTTCACATTTTTGGGGGCCCTATGGATTTTATTTTTGGTTTAAAGATGAATTTTAAAATAGACTATTACTCAAAGATGTTTATGTTTATACCTAAGCATTTTTTCTAAAGCACATGAATAACAACATAATTTTATTTGTAATTGGAATAATATTAAGTATTATAAGAAAAATATAAGAACGTGGACAGCAGTGCTTTAATGAATTTAAGGCAAAACAAGGTCTAAATTAGTTTATGTAGCCTTGATATGGTTTTTCTCTTCAGAGAGAGAAATTGTTTTTTAGAGAAAGTTTATAGACTGGGTACTTTCATCCTTCACTTTTACAAACTCTGCTGTTCTCAGGAGTGTGTACTCATGATTCTGGATATTGTAAAATACTATTGTTAAAATACAGATTTCCCAATTGGCCAGAACAAGTGTCACCACATAAATATTTTATGTTATCTGTTGTTTTTTGTCATTATTTCCTCCTTTCAAGCAACATCTGGGGCATATAGTTCACCTTCCCTTGACGATCTGTTCACTGTGTTTGCCAGAACAAGTGATGCGCCTATGTAGTCTACTTAAGCTCAAGAAGATTAAGCTACCATAGTATTTTAAGTGTTGAGAAAAATTATACATACTGTTTAAAATAGCAATAATCATAATACACTAAAACTATTAATTAAAACCTTATTGTAACAATTCTTTTCATTTTTTATAATTTTATTTTTTTCTTATCAGTTACATTTTATTAACTCTGTATCCCAGCCATGTCCCTCATTCCCTTGAAGTCCCTTCCTCCCTCCCTCATCTCCACTGTCCCCCTTTCCAAGTCCACTGATAGGGGGGGACCTCCTCCCCATTCATCTGACCCTGTTTTATCAGGTATCTTCAGGACTGGCTGCAAAGCCCTCCTCTGTGGCCTAACAGGACTGCTCCTCCCTTGGGAGGTGGGGAGGCCAAAGAGACAGTCATTGAGTTCCTGTTAGAAATAGTCCTTGTTCCCCTCACTATGGGAAACCAATTGGTTACTGAGCTACCACAGGCTACATCTGAGAGGAGGTTCTAGGTTATATCTATACATGGTCCTTGGTTGAATGTCAGTCTCAGAAAAGACCCTGTGCCCAGATGTAGTTGGTCCTTGTGGAGCTCCTATCCTTTCCCCATCAGACTAACTCCCCTTCTTTCTTATGATTCCCTGTACTCTGCCAAGGTTTGGTCATGAGTCTTTGCTTTGAAAACACTGCTAGTTA
>REGO01001047.1:27064-68252 GCA_010120015.1 Rhombomys opimus
CACTTGGCAGAGATCGTGGAATCCGGCCTCTCTGCTCTCTGGTTTGGCCTTGCTTCTTTAATGTGCTAACAATTCTTTTCTTACGTTGCATGTACACATTTTTAATCCAAGCACTTGGAAGGTAGAAGCAGATTGATCTCTTTGAGTTCAATGTCAACATCATCTAAATAGTGAATTCTTAGACAACCAGAGCTACATAGTGTTACCCCATATCAAAATTTTTAAAAAACATCTTTTCATTTTTATTAATTACTATTTATTTACTTTGTATCCCAGCTGTAGCCCCTTCCCTCATCCCTTTCTGATCCCATGTTCCCTCCCTTTTCTCCTTCCTTGCCCCTCCTTTAGCCCACTGAAAAGGGGGGTCCTCCTCCCCTTCCATCTGACCCTAGCCTATCAGGTCTCATCAGGACTGGCTGTATTGTCTTTTTCTGTGGCCTGGTAAGGCGGCCCCTATCCTCAGGGGGACTTGATCAAAGAGCAGGCCAATCAGTTTATGTCAGAAACAGTCTCTATTCCCCTTACTAGAGAACCCAATTGGAGACTGAGCTGTCATGGGCTACATCTGTGCAGGGGTTCTAGGTTATCTCCATGCATGGTCCTTGGTTGGAGTATCAGTCTCATAAAAGACCCCTGTGCCCAGATATTTTGGTTCTGTTGCTCTCCTTGTAGAGTTCCTCTCTGCTCCAGGTCTTTCATCTTCCCCTTCTTTCATAAGATTCTCTGCAATCTTTCCACAGTTTGGCTAAGAATCTCAATATCTGCTTGGATACCCTACAGGGTAAAGTCTTTCAGAGGTCCTCCTTGATAGACTCTTGTCCCATTCCCTATTTTCTCCCTCTTACAATATTCATCCCATTTGTCTTTCTGAATGAGGATTGATCTTCTTGCCCAGGGTCCTCCTTCTTGCTTAAGTTTTAATATGTTCTTCCTATATTATATAAAAACTCTAATATCCACTTATGAGTATATACCATGTGTGTCTTTCTGCTTCTGGGATACCTCACTCAGGATGATCTTTTCTAGTTCCTACCATTTGCCTGCAAATTCCATGATTTCCTGGTTTTCTGTTTGAGTAGTATTCCATTGTGTAGAAATACCACAATTTCTGCATCCATTCCTCATTTGAGGGGCAACTGGGTTATTTCCAGGTTCTGGTTATTATGAATAAAGCTGCTACGGAAAACGGTTGAGCAAATGTCCTTGTTGTATAGTTGAGCATATTTTGGATATATGCCTAGGAGTGGTATAACTGTATCTTGAGGAAGCACTATTCCTAATTGTCTTAGAAAGCCCCAGATTGATTTCCAAAGTGGTTGCACAAGTTTACATTCCCACCAGAAATGAAGGAGGGTTCTTTTTTCTCCACAATCTCTCCAGCATGTGTTGTTACTTGCTATTTTAATCTTAACCATTCTTATGGGTGTAAGGCTAAGTCTCAGGGTCCTTTCAATTTGCATTTCCCTGAAGGCTAAGGATGCTGAACATTTCTTTAAGTGTTTCTCTGTCATTAGATATTCCTCTGTTGAGAATTCTCTGTTTAATTCTGTACATCATTTTTTAATTGGATTACTTGATTTATTGCCTTTTAACTTCTTGAATTCTTTATTTATTCTGCATATTAGACCAGGGTATATAGGGTTGGTGAAGATCCTTTCCCAGTCTGTATAGGCTGTCCTTTGTTCTGATAACAGCGTCCTTTGCTTTAAAGAAGCTTTTCAGTTTTATGAGGTCCCATTTGTCGATTGTTCCTCTTAGAGCCTGTGCTGTTGGTATTTTATTCAGGAAGTTGTCTCCTATGCCAATGAATTCAAGGCTTTTCCCCACTTTTTCTTCTAACAGGTTTAGTGGGCCTGGTTTTATATTAAAGGTCTTTCATCCACTTGGACTTTAGTTTTTTGCACAGTGATAAATATAGATCTATTTGCATTTTCCTACATGTAGATATTCAGTTAGACCAGCACCATTTGTTGAAGAAGCTATCTTTTTTTCCATTTTATGGCTTTCACTTCTTCTCAAAAATCAATTATCTCTACCTGTGTGGGTTTATTTCTGGGTCTTCTGTTTGATTCCATTGATCCCCCTTCTGTGTCTACGCCAGTACCATGCAGTTTTTATTACTCTTGATCTGTAGTACAGCTTGAGATTAAGAATGGAGATTCAATTCCTTATGGAAAAATTAAAAAAAGAAAAAAACAGAATTGCTTTAAAAAATTATTTTTAAACAGTATAATATACAGCATTTTTCCTCTTTTTATTTTTTTATTTTTATTAATTACAGTTTATTCACTTTGTATCCCACCAATATCTCCCTCCCTCCTCCCCTCTCAATTCTACCAACCCTCTTCCCCACCTATGTCCCTCTCCCAGGCCACTGAAAAGGGAGGTCCTCCTCTCCTTCCCTCTGATCCTAGTCTATCAGGTCACATCACAAGTGGCTGCATTGTCTTCTTCTGTGGCCTGGTAATGCTGCTCCCCTCTTGCGGGGAGGTGATCAAAAAGCAGATCAATCAGTTCATGTCAGAGACAGTCATTGTTCCCATTGCTATGGAGGCCACTTGGATACTTAACTGCCATAGGTTACCTCTGTGCAGGGGTTCCAGGCCATCTCCATGAGTGGTCCTTGTCTGGAATATCAGTTTCAATCTGGTGTTTTCTCAGACAGTTAGGACTAGCGTTTCCTCAATATCCAGCTATACCACTCCTAGGCATATATCCAAAAGATGCTCAAGTATACAACAAGGACATCTGCTCATCCTTGTTTGTAGGAGCTTTATTTTTAATAGCCAGAAGCTGGAAACAGCCCAGATGCCCCTTAGTTGAAAAATGGATACAGAAATTGTGGTACATCTACACAATGGAATATTACTCAGCAATAATATACAGTATTTGTGAATGGATGTTATGTTAAGAAATCTACAGTGATATGAGTTTTAAGATATATGTTGCATATACATTTAATGAGATTCAGTGTGTCATTTAATATAAATATAATTTTCTGCCATTTATATAATCTAGAACTTCTTGCATTTAAGTTTTGTTCTCATAAATCTGTATTTTTGTAAATTATTAAGGAAATTTAAATATAACTACAGAACTACTAATATGACTAGAACTACTATTCTTGGAACTATATCCCAAATACAGCCCAGCTCACTCTTCAGGTTCCTAAATATCTATGTCATCACTGCACTTTCACCATTGCCAAAGCATTCATGCTGATAAATCAGTGGGTGAGTAGATATAGAAAATGTTGTATGTAGACACAATGAAATCAGCCATAAGGGCAATGAAACCATGTCATTTGTAGGCAAAAAAGTTGAAAGTGAATATCATCCCATTCAGTGAACTAAGCTAGTCTTGGAGACTTCCTCTTGATTCCAAGTATTTTTTATATTAAACAATATAGATATAGATAGACATAGAGCTGAAATGTATAGATTTATATACATGCACATATATATATATATGTGTGGTTTATGTTTGTAAATAGAGAAAGAGATGCTAGAAAGAGATAGAGGGATAGATAATAGATAGATAGAAGATAAATACATAGATAAACAGTGTCATCCTATAAAACTACTTTGTAATGCCAGTTATGATGACATACAATCTTAATACCATATTTAAGAAAGGAGGTAAGTTGACCTCTGTGCGTTCAAGCCCTATCTGTATTATGTAGTAAGTTCCAGGGCATCCCCAGTCACAAAAACAAAAGCTACATTTCAACAAGAAAAACAGCACAAAAACATCCCTATGTAAAAAAATAATCTCAGAAAGTTAGTTGCTAGATGATTTTTTGGATTTTACTCTATAGAATATTTTTATTTTTAATTAAAATAAAATCAATCATTTTCACCTTCCCTTCCTCTCTCTAACCCTTACTTTGCACTCCACTTACTTTCTCAAAGTCACACTTTCTATTTTTTGAATTATTCTTTCCCATGTGTCCATTTGTGTGTGTTCTAAACAAATGCAACTTTCATACATACTCTATATGTACACTTAGATATGTACATATATATAATCAAGGTCAATGAATAAAGAAAATGAGAAGTATGTGGGAACTGTCGAAGAGGTTATTGGAAAGGATAAAAATGGTGTAAATATAATTACACATGTGTGAAATTCTCAAAAAACACATAACATTTAAAATATTAAGATAAGTGACTATTTGTGTTGATAGGATGGAAGAATCAAGCACAGTAATTCAAACCCTAACACAAAGAGTGTCCATGAACTAGATTATGCATACAAAAGACAGTAAAATTGGGTAATTCTTCTCTTCCTTATCCACAGGCTTAAAGTACAATTACATAACATAATGCGCAAATAACTGTATTCTTTGCGTGGTAAAATATAGAAACAGAAGATGTCTGACAACAATAGCACCAGGGGGAATCGTTAGAATGAAAGCACATCATGTAATTCCACAGCAGCAACCAGTAACACAGCTGTGTGAGATCAACCAAGAGCAGCAAAGTTTAGCCATAAGCATAAGCATAACACGCCCAGTCTGGTACGGGCAGGTTCGAGGCTTCGCATTCTTCTCTCTCTCTCTCTCTCTCTCTCTCTCATTATCTTTAAAATATCAAGATAAATAATAATACATGGCTGGATATAGCATACACACTCATATACACTGCAATAATAACATACTAAAATAGTATAAGAAATAGAACCATAGTGTGGCAGAACTTATACTCAGCTATTTGTATGTTACTATACATGTGAAGTAATGTTAAATGTGTGTTAAGGTTGTCCAGATAAACAGAGCTCGTGAGGTGTGTAAACACAGCATACAAAGTTCTTGGCTTGTTTTATGTGTTTTGTTTTCCTGGAGGACTGGTGGCATGCACTAAGCCTTTTCACTCTAGATACTACCCAGTCTGGCACATGATTACTTTAATATTTTTTTCCTTTGAAAATGTCATGCTCAATGCAATTGGCTCATGTTTGACCCTCTTTCTCCTTTCAGCATCCTATATTTTCAGCATATATTTCCCCAATCTCATGTGTTATTTAATTTCTTTCACTTTTTCAAACAACCCAGAGTTTAATCAGTGTTACCCAGAAAGTGCTAACTGCTGATTATTTTATTTTATTTTACTTTTTGATATTAGTTACAGTTTATTAACTTTGTATCTCAGCTGTATCTTCCTCCCTCCTTCCCTAGTAATCCCACCCTCCCTCCCTCATCTCCACTGTGCCCCTTTCCAAGTCCACTAATAGGGGAGGACCTCCTCCCCTTTCATCTGACCCTGGTTTATCAGGTATCTTCAGGACTGGCTGCAATGTCCTCCTCTGTGGCCTAGCAGAGCTGCTCCTCCCTTGCAGGGGGTGTGGGGGAGTCAAAGAGCCAGTCATTGAGTTCCTGTCAGAAGTAGTCCCTGTTCCCCTTACTAGGGTACCCACCTGGATACTGAGCTACCATGGGCTACATCATAGCAGGGGTTCTAGGTTATATCCATACATGGTCCTTGGTTGGAGAAACAGTCTCATAAAAGAACCCTGTGCCCAGATATATTTGGTCCTTGTGGAGCTCTTGTCCTCTCCAGGTCATACTAACTCCCCTTCTTTCTTATGATTCCCTGTACTCTGCCAAGGTTTGGTCATGAGTCTTTGCTTTGAAAACACTGCTAGTTAGAGTCTTTCAGATGTGCTCAGTAGACTCCTGTCATAAGTTCAATGCACATCCCATCTGTCTTTCTAAACGAGGATTGATCATCTTACCCCATATCTGCTCTCTTGATTATCTTTTTTAGGTGTATAGATTTCATTATGTTTATCAAATCTTATAGGTCTATATAAGTGAGTATATACCATGTTTGTCTTTCTCCTGGGATATTTCACACAGAATGATGTTTTTTAGATCCCACCATTTGCCTGCCAATTTCATGATTTCCTCCTTTTTGATTGCTGAGTAGTATTCCATTGTGTAAAATACCACAATTTTTGTATCCATTCCTCTGTTGAGGGATGTCTGGGTTGTTTCCAGGTTCTGGTTATTACAAATAAAGCTACTACAAACATGGTTGAGCAAATGTCCTTGTTTTGTACTTGAGCATCTTTTGGATATATGCCTAGGAGTGGTATAGCTGGATCTTGAGGAAGTGCTATTCCTAACTGTACTGATTATTTTAAATCTTGATTTTATATCCTGATATTTTGATTAAAGAGCTATTTAATCTTCAAGTTTGGTGGCTAGTGCTCTGGCCTGCTGATTCATTTTACTGATCAGAAAAAGAAAATCCCTATTTTTTATCATTGCTGTGCAAGACTCATCCTGAAATGTATGCATTTCTGAAATATGTATACTAGAAGGATGTAAGGAAAATTTTCCAACACATGCTTGGAATTCCTTGTGAAAACAAAACTGTAAGAAAAGTTCCTGTGCTAGGCTCTGTGGCACTCACCTATAATCGCCTATAATCGCCTGTAATTCCAGCACTCAAGGAAGCAGAGGCAGCAGGATCTTTGTGAATTTGAACCCAGCCTGGTCTACAAAGTGAGTCCAGAACAGTCAAGGCTACAAAGAGAAACTTTTTCTGGAGGAAAAAAAAAAACAAAAAACAAAAAACAAAAACAAAAAGAACCAAAAAAGGAAGTTTCTTATATCTACATTTTAGACATTTTTTTTATGTTCAGTGTTTACTCATTATAACAAAGAGTTCTCTATTTAAAGTATGGAATAATTCAAAATCTACTGTATAAGATACTAACGTTCTGTATTTGTGTTTTACTTCCATGGTTAAAATTATATTTAAAATAACTTATATGTGAATACATGTATGGTTCTCTTTATAAGAAATTTCACATTCACCACCCCACCCCACCCCTGTCTTTCTCACACACAGGTACAAGGGTGTAAGTAACTAATACTAAATAAGTTAATATGTGACAGTACTGCATAACTGATTTTTGTTAAATACATGTAGCAAATTTTAGTTTAGTGAAGTTTACATTTTAAAAAATGTAACCCTTTAAAGTTTGCAAAAGTGGCTTTTGTTTATTAAAGTCACCGGTTTGGAATCCTCTTTGTCTTCCAGGACTATATAGCAGAGACTATGAAGAACATATGACTGTTTTCATTTAAAAAAATAAAAAATAATAAAAGAAAGAAAGAAAGAACTGTGCTCTTTAATGCAATGAATATAAAAGTGATTGTCAAAAAAAAAGTTTAGTGGAAGTATGAAGTGGGATGACGCTTAGGTCATGGAGAGAAAGCAGAGTCATTCCCTTTCGCTGCCAAAATCAACCACTTGAAGCTTTCATCATAGGAGCAACAGCCTAGTCAGGGTCTGTGCAAGGACCTGCAAGGACCCCTTCTCTGAGCCATGACATGGTGCAGTGGGAGGAGTGATGGCTGGGCATCTCATAGAAAGAGATTGGCAGTGTCTTGACTAAGTGGCTGAGGCTCAGGTTTTAGTAGAAAGAGGGGACAAACTAGCGAGAGATCCAAGAGGCCTGAGCCTGGAACAACAGGTCTTGATACTCGTTACTGCAGTCCTAATATCTTCCTGTGGTTCCATTTGACTCTTAACATTAACTGCTTGCTTGGATGAGCACACTGCATTAAATGGCTTCACTAAATGTTAAGTTTCGCTTTACATGTGTGTTTGGTTGTCCACCTCGTAGCTCTGGGAAACACAATGGCCCTTCTCACCTTATGCTTAAATATCTTTTAACTTATCTCAGAGGGTTTTGTTTTGTTTTGTTTTGTTTTGTTTTGTTTTGTACTGACATAACAAATCTGGCTTCTATATAAAGTAAATAGATTTATTTAGATTGCAGTCTGCATGTGATGTACTAGGAAACACCATCTTGTGGCCACTGGTGAAGACCTTCTTGCTACATCAGAAAATGAAGCAGAGAAATAGAATACCAAAGCAGAAGCTCCAGCAAGTGTGGGTATGGAAGAAAAGCAGCCAGGCTCACTTACCAATGCAAAGTGTTGCATTGGTAAGCAAATGCAGTCCTAAGAGACCTTACTCACTCCTAGAGACAAATGCTAATATCTTGTGAGTGTGAGACCCACTAAGACTGAAATCCTTCCCAAGTCCCCATCACTTCAAGTGCATAAACTAGTTAGATACCAATGTGAGTTTTGAAGGAGCAACCCATACTTTTGACTGCAACCAAAGTGTTATCAGAGAAATTATTAGATACCAAGATTCAATCACATTGGCTCTGGGAGGTCACTGATATTGTTAGGGCCTTTTCAGAGTGCAGAGGGAGAAGTTTTAGTAACTATACAGACACAATAGACATAAACTGGCACTGCTTGTGTTTGAAGTTTGCATCACACATTTCATAAGAGCTAGGTGATAAGATGAACTTTAACTATTTGTTAAGATAATAACTATCTGCTAGTTAATTAACCTACCTGGTAATTAAAAATTTGGAATCTGAAACAAAATTGTGTTCCATGAAATGAATAAAATGAAAGCTTTTCCAAATGCTTTCTTATGGGACTCAAGAAAATGATCATAACTAAAGTTTCCAATTATACAGGATTAAAAATTAGATTGCTTCAATGCATATAATATTTTCCAAAGAAGAGGGAAGATTCTCTGTGTCATGAATGTTAGTCCCTTTGCAAATTTTTATTCTAAAGTGTAAAGCATTATTGATTTTTTGAATTTTTGATTATACTTTTGCATTATTTTGTTTTTAAATGTGAAACTATGAATACATTCATTTAAAAGAAAGGCAATCCACGCCTCTGAGCTGTCTTCTATTGAAGCCATTTTTAAAATGTATTCCTCTACTCATTTTCTGTTTGCATAAGTGTTCCTGTGTTTCTGTGCAGTATGTCTATGCAGAGGCCCTTGGAAGAAGCAGAGAGCGGACACCCTGTAGCTAGAGTTAACAGTGGTAGTGAGCCACCATGTGCACCTGTTCCTGTATGTGAACAAATGTGTGACAGCACATACCATGTAACTGGCTGAAGGTCTACACCAGGTGTCTTCCGCAATCATTTTCCATCTTTGTTTTTGAAACACTTCTCTCATTGCACCTAGAGGTCACTGGTCCCACTAGGGTAATTTTCTTGCAAGTCTCAGGGATCCCCTTGCCTCACCCTTCCCAGTTTGCAGAATCTTGTCACCACTCCTCACCTTTTAAGTGGCTCCTGAGGTTCGGAACTCCGGTCCTGATGCTTGCAGGAAACTGCTTTCTTGAGTGAGCCAGCTGTCCAGCCTCATATGAATCAGGATTTTATTGATTTATTTATACTTTAACTTGTTCCAGAAGAACAACTGAACTTCCATAACATAAATAAAATAAATACAACAGGTGATTATTTTGTACCCCTTAATGTAGCATGCTGTGTGAACTGTAAACAGGCTACCGTGTCATAAACTATTTATATTTGGATATTGAGAATGTTACTCACTGTTGATGTCACCTTGTCATAGATGACTGTTTCTGTAATGCAGGTCCTGTTGCTTGCCATTTGAAAGCCGAAGCCCTCTGCCACATGTTGTCTTTCAATATCTAACTCACATGGGATTTCTTCACTCGTGTGTGTGTGTGTGGAAATTTTTAATTATCAAATGATAACATACTAAGTAGCTGATATGATTATTATTGATAATTTTATCATAATCCTTTTACATCCATATCATAGCTTCCCCTCCTACATCTCCTACCAGTTGCTTACCCCCTACCCTTTGACCATCACCCAATCCACTCCTCCTCCATTTCCCTTCAGAAAAAGGCAGGCCTTCTATGGATCAACCAAACATGGCATAGCAAGTTGGAGTGAAGTTAGGTGCCTCCCTTAATATTGATCTGGACTAGGCAACCCAGTATTGAAAACAGTCCCCAAAGCAGACAAAAGACTCAGAGAAAGGCCCGGTTCCTGCTGTTAAGTGTCCCACAAGAAGATGAAGCTACACAACTGTAACATATATGCAGAGGGCTTAGGTCAGTCCCATGCAGGCTCCCTGGTTGTCTGTTCAGTCTCTGTGACTCCCTGTGAACCTCAGTTACTTGATTCTTGTGATGTCCTTGACCCATCAGGCTCCTACAATCCATCCTCCACCTCTTCCAAAAAATTCCCCAAGTTCCACTTAATTTTTGGCTATAGTTCTCTGCATCAGTTTCCATCAGTTATTGATGAAGCCTCTCTGACGACAACTGGGATAAGTACCAATCTCTGAATATAACTAATAATCATTTCATTAACGTTTTTTGCCAGTTGTGTTTGGTTCTATCCTATGTCTCTTAGTTTCTGGGTCATGACCCCTACATTCAGTGTCAGGGTTGGGCTATCTCTTGTGGCATGACTCTCAAGACGTCATTGGGTTGCAGCTTCCAAAATTTCCACACTACCTTTACACCAGCATAACTTGTAGGCAAGAAAGATTTTAAGTTGAAGGTTTTGTAGTTGGGTTGATGTCCCAATTCCTGTGCTGAAAGTTGTTCTTTAGTTAGTAGCCAGTTCAGGCTCCCCCCCAATTGTCAGGGGATCTTAGCTAGGGCCACCCTCCTAATATTCCACTGGAATAGGATAACTAGCCTGCCCAGAGAGGTCCCCAATTCCAGTTTCCTCTCCCACTCTTCTTTCTCCTACAGTCCCCCCAACCTGATCCATCATTTCTCTATTCTCACATTTCCTCTCATCTACTCATAACCTCTATTCTATTTCCTCTTTGCAGTGAGATTCAAAAATCTTCCTTGAGCCCTTATTGTTATTTATCTTCCTTCAGTATGTGAATAGCAGCATGGTTATCCTTATTTTATAGCTAATGTCCACATATAAGGGAATACAAAGCATGCTTGTCTTTCTGGTGTCTGGGTTACCTCACTCAGCATGATTTTTTTTCTAGTTCCATCCATTTGCCTGCAAATTCCACGATGCCATTTTTTTAGACAGCTGAGTAATAGTCCATTGTGTAAATGTACCACGTTTTCTTTATGCATTCTTTGGTTGAGGAACATTTAGGTTGTTTCCAGTTTCTGACTATTATAAATAAAGCTGCTTTGAACATAGTTGAGCAAATTTCCAAGATGCAGCATCGTTTCTGGGTATGCCAAGGAGTGGTATATCTGGGTATTGAGGTATGTTACCAGTTTTCTGAAAAACCTCTCTATTAATTTCCGAGGTGGATTTACAAGTTTGCACTCCCATCATCAGTAGAGGAGTGTTTCTCTTGCTCTACACCCTCTCAAGCATGAGCTGTCTTTAGTATTTTTTTATCTTAGTAATTATATTGGTATAAAATGGACTTTCAGATTCATTTTGATTTGCATTTCACTAATGGATAATGATATTCAACCTTTCTTTAAGTGCACTTTGGACATTAATTATTTTGTTGAAAATTCTGTTTATACCCCATTTTAAAATTGGGTTATTTGGTTTGTTGATGTCTAGGTTATAATAAAAAGAAAAATAAAAACAATGTTATAAGCTTGTTTTCTGGCAAAAAGCAATGAGCTAACATAGTTAACATACAGGTTTTAATATCACATACATCGGAGAGAAGTGATAGCACAGAAATTTTGTTTATAGAAATGGAGTGTGATGAAGCAGTTGCTTAGATGGAGACTTAGCAAGAAGCTGATCATCCAGATCCCAAGTCCTGGCAGAACCTTCAAAACACATCATTGGTGATCTGCTTCTGCCATCACCTGTTGAAATCCCAAAGTCTATAGAATGGCATCACCAGTTCAGGATTAAAACATAATGAGGATGAGGAAGATATTTCTGTATGAAAAGAAAAGAATGCACCCCAGTACAAGAGGGCCAAAACTGAAAGGAAAGAATGGACAAGATACCAGTAGTTATTTTCATGCTGGACAATTAGAATATCATAAATACAACCTAAGTAACAAGTGGCTTTTTAAGACTTTTATGTCTTCATTTTATGTATGTATTTTTTCTATATGCTTAACTGTGTACCATGAGCATGCAAAAGTCAAGGAGGACAGAAAAGGACATAAATCCTTTGCAACTGAGTTTACAGACAATTGTGAGAAGCCATGGGGGACTGAAAATTCAACCTATGTCCTCTACAACAGAACATGTTTCCTTAACCACTGAGCCATCTTTCCAGGCCCCGTGTCACTCTTAACTCTTCATCATTTTGTCTCTATCGTGCACAAATATGAATTTTGGAAGAACAGCTAGATGGCAAGTAAATTTAATTTTTAGGTTTATGCAACCACAATGTGGTAACTATGCTGGGGAAAATTTGAAGTGGAAGGTTTGTTTAATATTAAATGCATGTTTAAAGCAAGAAAACACATGAAATTATTTTCTGCATTAGCAAAAACTAGTATGTACACAAGCAGGTCTTCTTCTTGCAATGTACTTAATTTTAATATTACAACTGCACAACAAATTATTCTGTGTAATGGTTCAATGAAACTGTTATCATTACTTCTGCTCATCCCATTCATTTTAGCATTGCATTGAAATATCAGGTATCTCATTATATTAATAATTAATATAAAAAGTTATGAAAATTCAGCACGACTGAGCAAATTTTAAAAAGTATGAATTATTTAATGCACAAAGTTATTATAACATGAAAGCATGCAAATATTTGTAAAGTTTTTCATGTATTATCTAGTTGTGATTAAAAAGATGTTTAGTTTAGCAAGATGTGCTGGGTCATGAGTGCAACCTCAGCAATTACAAGCGAAGGAAAGAGTCCTGCAGTAAGGGTGCAGCCAGGAAAAAAGGAAAACACCTATTTCAATCAAACAAAAATGTAATTACAGTTAAATGACAAATACTGTGGGCCAAGCCTGCTTCTCTGTTCTGTTTTAAAATAAATATTAAAAACCCTGATAGTTACAAAAACATTATCAGCATCAAATAGTGAATAATTGCTGAGGTTATTTCTATATCTACAGCATATATCACATTGATTTGAAATGGTAAAAGCAAGAAAGAACCTATGATAGGAAACAACATGAAAGAAAGGAAGAAAGAAGAAAGGAAGAAATCTAAAGGAGAGGGGATGGAAGGAACAGTGAGAGGTGGACAGAGGGATGAGGGCAGAAGGAGGGAAAGAGAGGGGAGATGCAACAGGGCAGCATGTGTGGAAAGAATGCTGGTTAAATTCAATTTCGATCCTATCAGATTAGCATTTACACCTGAAGGAGAAAATTGCTTGTCAAGCAGCCTGTTGCCCTTTATGTGGAGTTGAGTTGGCTACTCTCTGATTTTAATTGACTTTGTGTTGTATGTTATCAGTTAATTTATTGCCTCAGCTTTTCTCTCTGCACCTTGCATTTCATTCAGCCCATTCGCTGAGTTTGTTCATGTCACTTTCTATAAGTTAACTCACCTTCATTAAAAAAAAAAGTCAGTTTTGAGTTAATCATAGTGAAGATTCATAGACATTATGAAACACAGTCGCAGTTACAGAGTAATATTTGCCTTGCCGATTCCTGAATACAAATAAGTTACACATTAATACGTTCCAGTGTGAGATACTTAGTTATTACTCTATTTAAAATACAAAATAAACAACATATTGTATTCTACAAGTGCTAAGAAATATTTCTCCAGGTTTTTAGCACCTCGGAATATTCATCACACAAGGTACATGGCTGGATAATAAGCAGTACTAACTTTTGCTTGTCCCCTTTCCCCAGAGAGGGGATTTACTTATCTATTTATTGACTTAATTGAGAGCAATGTTATGCGGAGTTGGCATTTACTGTTTGGGTGAGCTATAGCCTCTGCCATCTCCTCATATCTCCAAGTAACAGCTTTAGAGAAGGAAGTAAAATAGAAAGAAGCAAGAGGAGAAACACAGAGAATTACCAGATGCACTATTTCAATAGTGTAGAAGGTAGATGATCGTGATTTTAGTCATATGTGCATTGTTTCGAAATGTCGTCAATGATTATTATTCAAGGATTCTGATCTACAAATTTACATACATGTGTAAATTTATCATCCTCAAATCAACATGTGTGTTATACTCATAGGCATGCAGAAAATAAGGAAAACCTAGAGGTGCTCAGCTTGTATATCTGTAATTGAGGACAGAACGGTGATGTGCAGCTTCCTTGTTTCAGGCAGCAAACTGTGAGCAACTCTCCCTGTGATCATTTATTGTTTCACTATAGCTGTGATATTTTAACGCTTTTCATTCATGAGCTTTTTTTAAAAATGTTGCAACATCATTCTCAGGTTTTCCTTAGAATAACATAACTCCATGGATGGTTTCCATTGCCTTATTCCTAAACACCCATTGCTTGAACACTGCTCAGACTATAGAACTACATTGCTAATATCTGTGAGCTCAATGTTATTGAATCAAGAAAACATGAGATTACATGTTACAAACAATGGCTTCATAGAGAAATGCACCCAGAGAGGTTTATAAAATGATCAGGTGACAACAGTATTAGGATAAAATGTTTGTAAAAAACTATCACTATTTGGTTTTCAACCACATCAGAGACTTGAAAAATAATAAAATTAATTACTTGAGTAAATAGGAAGGGCATGGTAGTAGCTTCTTAAAAAATAAAAAATTGACAGAGACAGTTTGTTGCCTGAACAGCCACCCAAAACTCTTTGCGATGTTGGAGCATCATCTTCAACCTTCTGGACCAGCATATTTGACACACATGTATGTGAAGCAGGAACTTTTTAGGACTTGTTTACCCTGTGTTGGCAGTTTGGCGGTAAACTTGGCATTTAAGCTTGCCCATTTTAGGCAGAATTCTGTCATAGAAGCAAGAGAAGATGTTTTAGGTATAGATAGATGTTTTCAGGTTAATAGATACAAACTATAAAATTAACTTAGGTACAAAAACTTAGACCCTCACTGATAGGATATTTTCTTTGAGATTGCTGAATACATTTAGACCAGGTATTTCATATACACATATATATTCTTACCTATTGATTTTTATAATTGTTTTATTATTACTGTGTAAAAAAGAATGGCCTTTTATTTAGAAAAAAAAGAAATGGGGGGAATTGTTGGTGTTTGGTCTGATGCTTATATATTGTTGCCTGGATACACCTATCCTTGTTGTGTAAACCCTATCTGATTGACTGATTAAATAGTCTATTCCAGGGCAGGGCAGAATGGACTAGGTAAGGCTAAGGTTACTTGGCTTTTGAAGAGAGTAGAATCCTGGGAAAAATGCAGACAAAAGAAAAGAGAAGAGGAAGGAGGGTACCACAATGGGTTAGCATGGAGAATGAATCACGTGGGTCTGAAGGGAGGATGCCAATAATGGAGTGAAAGGCCGGCCCAGAGAACCGTAAAAGCAAGTGTTTATAAGGTTATGGAGGGAAGATAGAGCAGATAAGGATGGTTAAGGATGATGGCATTGGATGGGGGCTGGGAGGTAGATGGTGAAGTTATTGACACAGCATAGATGAAATATCTGCCTGGCCCAAGATTAAATAGGCAATTATAAAATATTTAAAAAAAAGTTTATGGAAATCTAATAATATTTCCATGAGAAGTCATCCAGGGCTTACTAATTCAATAGCATGGACGTGCAGTAAGGCCAATATTACAAAATGTGGTGCTTCAGGACAGTCCAGAGTAAAAGCAGGAAATCATACCATCTTTAACAGGACTTTTGCTTTACTAAGATTCTGGTTACTGGAGGAGTCCACAGTAAACTTGTACTTTAAGCACTGAGACATCTCTCCATGCCCAAACTTGTAGTTTAATAGCAATCCAGATTCACAAAGCCTAATAAAGCCCATAGTACAGTCTTCACCTTTCGTTCATTGAAATATATACAATCATCAGATAAATTGATTTCATTTCTTCAAATAATTAAAATATGGAAAGATTTTGGTTATAAATACAGACAACTTGAAATGCCAGAGCAATTTCCAAGCATGCATAAAATATGCATTAACTTAAACAATCTATTCTTAATAGAGCCACCAGTTTGTTTAGCAGAATTTATTCTGAACCAACCTTAATACAGAAGAAATTTGCAGTTTTCAGTGGTACTTTATAATATTTAACTCCATGTATATCTTAATACTATGTACATTATAACCATCTCATATATTCAAATAGAATCATACACACTGAAAAACAAAATCTGCCAAAAATAGTTATATACATATGTGTGTATGTATATATATATATATACACATATATATATATATGTATATATATATATCTTTAAAAACCAACATTTACAGAAATAAAAATTGAAAAAGAGATACAATTTTAGCTTTACTCCAAATATTCAAACAAAATAAATTTTAAGTTATCTCTAACTTGTTTTAAATTTTGTACTATGTGTAAAAAAGTCAAATTGTTCAAGAGAAATTGGCCACCTATGCAATGTTTCCTACAAAGGTTACTCTTGAACTTTGAATTTAGGAGAATGAGATTTCAAAAGGGCAGAGCCTGTAATAATATCAGTATTGCTTTCAAAAAAAAGGGAAATAAATAAAAAGAAAACAATTCTATCTGAAATTTAATTCAAATTCTATATGAGTAAATAGAAGAAAACCAATTATAACTGGCAAATATTTGAGAGAAAAATTATTTCAAAAAGTTGAATTTGTGAGAGAAAACTATAAAGATAAACTGAACAAAGACATGTAGTCAAATATACTACTTAAGTATGTATATATGTATGTACCTATGTATCCATCATCTACCTATCATCTATCTATTTACCTGCTTATCTCTCTAATAATAATGAAAGGTAAATAAAGAAATAAATCAGTCTGATTTGGACTTGGGATCCATATTTTCTAATTTTCTTCTTTGTTGGGCAAGTGGCCAAGGTCTCGAAGGTGAGTGTCTTTAACTATCACAAAATTGACATGTTATTAATGCTGCAGTATTTTGTATGCTCTCCCTGACATGATGCACCACAGACAGGTTTCTATCCTTCTGACATCTTTGAGATTTAATAAGTATTTTTATATGTCTTGGGGATAGAAGCGATGGTAAATAGGTAACCATCACTTTGTTTACTTTGGAACAATTGTTGTTTTCTCTATGACTTCAAATAAAAGTAATGTTTTTAATGTAGAACATTTTGAACATAATAACTTTTCTTATAAGTGATAATTTCTTACGTCAAACAATAGCAAACACGTCTAACACAAAAAGGTACATGGCAGAAAGAAGTTAAAATAGTGATCAATGAAGCCCACACAATACATTTTTTAATTTTAATTTTTTCTTTTTTTCTTATTCCTTTTAATTATGTTATCACTTATTACAATTTATTCAATTTGTACCCCAGCTGTAGCTCCCTCTCTCATCTCCTCCCAATTCCACCCTCCCTCCCTCTTCTCCCCCTATGCTCCTCCCCTAGTACACTGATAGGGGAGGTCCTCCTCCTCTTCTTTCTGACCCTAGCCTATCAGGTCTCATCAGGACTAGTTGCTTGGTCTTCATCTGTGGCCTTGCAAGACTGCATCCACAAGGGGAGGTAACCAGAGAACCTGCCACTGAGTCATGCCAGAGAAAGCCTCTGCTCCCTTTATTAGGGACCCCACTTGGAGATGCTCAGTCCTCATTCAGAAGGACAAAAGCGATAGATATCAGAAACAGGAGAAAGCAGAGAACAGGACAGGAGCCTACCACAGACAGCCTCTGAAAGACTCTATTGATCAAGGTATTGAAGTAGAGGTTGAGACTCATAGTCAAACTTTGGGCAGAGTGCAGGGATCCTATGCAAGAAGGGAGTGATACGAAGATCTGAAGGGGTTAGGAGCTCCAAAAGGAGACCAACAGAGGCAAAAAAAAAATGAGCCCTGGGGGCCCTGAAGAGAATGATGCCCCAACCAGGGACAATGCATGGAAAGGACCTAAAACCCCGGCTCAGATGTAGTCCATAGACTCAGTCTACAATACATTTTTTCAGAGAACCAAAAACCAAGTATTTCCTTAAATTAATAAAGAAAATCAGCTGGACATTGGGTAATACTTGTTCCAGCACTTGATATATTGAGGCTATAAGATGGTGAGTTCAGAGTTGAATGAGACTTCAGAAGATTACTGTCTTCAAAATAAGTTAACAGAAAATAAATAAATAAAATATAAATTGTCTGTGAATATGCAAATATTAATGACAAGAGAATGTTGTAATTTTACATTAGTATTTATTTCTTTACAAAAAATAGAAGCCATATTTATATACCTAACATATATTACATAATTATAAGAATTTAAAACTAAATAAAAATTATGAATTATTCTATATATTGAAGTTAACTTAATAAATATTTATGTTCTTCAATATATTAATATACCAAAGAGCTCACAAATAAATTTCTGTGTTTGTTCAGAAAGATATAAAATTGTTCATTTTGGGAATTGCATACTGTATGTAAATTAAAGTTATTATTGGTGTTTATAAAAGGCTCTATATTAAAGTAGCTAGCTTACTTTGGGTTATAATATAATCACTTTGTGTGGCAAATATTGCCTAACTCTACCCTAAGTAGCAAGTACACCATTTTTCCAATAACTCCAGTTTGAGCAGTGTCTTGTAATAATATAACATTGCTTTCTCATTATGCCTACTTTAAAACATTGCCTTTGGTGGTTTATAGAAGTGGCTCTTTAGCATCTTCTGGATTGTCTGGTTCATCATGTATTCCATTTGTGCTTCAGAACTGTGATAGAGAAAAACCCCACTAAAATGAGAGAGAAAGATTGGAATTGCACTGAATTTTCTTTAAGAACAAGAGAGAATTAGTAGCTCTTCAAATTTGAATTTTTGGATTCTGACACCTGCTTATATATAGTTATTTTCGATGCATATTCATGCCCTCTGTGTTTTGTCAGTTGACATAGCTCTACATTATTGCCTGTGTCATCAAGCTTCCATACCACTGTTTTGTTTTCCAGTTATAAACAAAGGATTTTCATTACATATCCATATTCAGAGCTCTGCTACAGGCCACCTCTGCTTACAACAAGCGTGCTTCAAACATTCAGAATTTATCTTTGGCTTCTGAAGTATGTAATATTGTGCCTCATTACAGAAACTATGCTAGATGCACATAAACCAATTGGCCAAAAACAAAATATTAACAGTGTTCATTCTGTAGTATAAGTAGAGATGTAGATGTTATAGATCTTACAGTATATTTCCATGCCTCTGTGGGTCTCTTTTCATAAATTGTGTTCTTTTTCTCTTGTGGAACACTGCATCATCCTCTTTAGGAAGAATAACACATAACAAATTAACAAGAAAGAATTGTATATTTGAGAAAAGAAAACAAATATTCAGCAACTTTTAAAATAATTATATTGATGTTTCAAAATTTCAAAATTCAGTGTTAAGCTCTAGTTACCTTATCATTTAAAAGCTTTAAAAGATCAATATCATGAAGCATAGGCACTGTCAGGATGGATACCTAAATACAATTGAAGTGCCAACTGTACAAAGTTAGAAATCTGTCTAGAAGGTCTTGGCAACAATTAATTAGGAATCACAGACTTCATAAAACCAGAGCAATATATATATAATTCACACATTAATTTGGCAAGATTTCATATACTTTGGGTATTTTACATGTAATGAAGTAATGGTCAGAGACATCCATTAAAAATTATTTTTCAATCCTGAATACATCTTTTTGACTATACTTCATGTTGCTCTTTATTGTGTTAGTCATGAGAGAAAAATAGGAGTGAATTGTTGAAGAATATCCTGAATGATGTTGAGAGGCAACAGTTGTCAGTGGATGGGGGAGCGGCGAGTAAGAATAGAATATCCTGGAGACACGGATTAGTGGTTGAGGGCAGTGTCTGCTCTTCTAGACACACTGTGTTCACTTCCCGGCAAATACATGGTGGCTCACAACCATCAGTAACAGAATATGATTCCTTCTTCTGCTGTGTATGAATCAGAGCACACATATACATAGAGTAAATATATACATACATATGTCCATACACACATACAATATCCATGTTACTGGTCACATTCCATTTACCAATGCCCATACAGTATGAGTGAGGAAAAATAACTGTGGGGATCTTGTGGGTACAAATTCTCCTGCACTTGCACCTTATTTAAGACATTGGTTTTACATTGAAATACTAAAAAGGGAGTGCCCAAAAAGAGAGCCCATTGCTTGCCAACCCTTTCATTCATTCCCCATATCTTCAGCATTGTGAGTCCCAGTTTAAAACACCCCTTAGGTAACTTGTGAGTATAGGCCCTTGATTTTTAATGTCTTTAACCAAGCAAGTGACATTCTTTGCTTAAGCATGACTATAAAGTCACTCTCCATTCTGAAGACATTTGTCTTCCCATCTGGCAAGCAAGAGTCTCTGAATTCTTGTCAGCAAACAAACTGGAAGCGCAGCTCCAAGAACGTTCTGATCCTAGCTGCCTGCCATGCTTCCCTGTATTGCAATGCACATGGCATGTCAGAAGCGCATATGCCACAGGGACTGTCGTTTCCCTAGAAAATATGCTGCAAGTAGACACAGAAAAGGAAAATAATTCTCACAAATTGTTCTGCTCTTTTTCATATCCAGAGCTGGAATTTTCGCTTACCATTTATGCCTTGGCAGCATGCTGCCTCTTCTCCTGGGATCACAAAATTTTGGCTAAAGCAGAAATGAAGCAAAATAAACAAAGTCTTTTCCTACTCTGATTCCACATGATTAAAACAACACGGGGTCTCATGAGGATCACTGGACCGAGACAGAGTTAAACATCTGCTGGTTCAACTGATTCTGCAGTGTCCGTGACCCAAGCATGTTTAAATAATGCACATGGGCACGCATCGACATACAATCCTTTTTCTTGTGTAATATGAGAGCTAGGATATTAGCATGTTACTGTCAGCAGCTACCTGGGCCTCATAATGGTGGCATTTTAGAGTAGTAAGACCACAAGGAGAAAGATTGAGGAAGATGTTAGGAGATTTAAATTCTACACAACACTAAATCTATGTCTGTTTTTCACTTAATGGGAACAGAACGTCTCCCCCATTTTGTGTACCTCTCAGCTTGCCTATCTTTCGCTGAGAAGCCCGCCGTAAGTGATATGACAATTTTCCTATACTGATTACCCATGAAAGAAGATAAAAGCATGGGCTTCACAGCCAGCTCACATGACAAAGTTCTTGAAAAGATACACTTGAAGATCTTTTGCGTGTTCTAGTTAATTCATGAATCTGTCTTTTCTACCTAAGCCACTGTGGCTTTTTAACATCAGTGATCCACGATTTATAACAGGGGGCATACAAAATGGAGCTGTAATTATCATTTTCTACAGAAGCATGGATTATTAAAACCTAGTTGAGGCTTTGTGTATCTCTGGCTTGTAGCTATAAGCAAATCATTAATGATGACTCCATACATAAAGCTTGGACTTTGAGAAACTCCAATCAGGGATGGTCAATAATGGCCAGACTCATCATTACAGGTCTGCTGTAATGACACTGCAAGCTCTTTTATGTAAGAAATAAATCTCAGCAAAATTAGAAAGATTATGTGTTTCTCTTTCCTTTAGAAAAGAAAGATTATCATGTCAGTTATATAAAAATAAAGTGTCCTCACATGTAGTTTTATTATAAGCATTGCTTGTGGCTATCTGACATTCACAGTTGCTAAGTACAGTGTAATGAAACCTCAACTATAAATTTGCATTTTAATTAATGAAGTGTTTCATGGAAAATATGATAGTGTTTAGACACTTGTCATTTTTCAATTATTTCTTTTAGATCAGCAAATGCACACTATTTTTAAAATTCAATCTACCTATGTATCTATCATCTATCAATCCATTTATTCATTTATTTATTTAGTGTGTGTGAATGTATGTGTGTGAGTTCGTATTGTTGTGTCTCATATGTTGTGTCTGATATGTTGCGTCAGTGCATATGTCTGTGATGTTGTGTATGTGTGTGTATGGTGTATAGGTGAACTGTATGTATGTGTGATTTGTGTATGTGTGCACATGTGTGTAATGTGGAGTGTGAGTGTGTGTGTATGTTGCGGCACATGCCTATCCTGTGCCTCAGCGGACCTATAGAGTATAGAGGATAACTGTGAGGTATCCAATTTCTTCTTCTCCTTTTACATAGGTTTTGGAACTCATGCTGTTAGGTTTACATGGCAAACACTTAGCTGGTGAACCACCTTGTCAATCCAGGTTTGTCTTTGTATATTTAGGAAGAATAGTTTCTCTATGCAAATACTTACATATGTATTATATTTTTACATGTACACAAATATACACAGCTGTGTAAATACTATTCATTGTTTCATATGGATCAGCTTTAAGCTACTGTGTGTATATATGAGCATGTAAAATTAGTTGATTGGTGGCATAGATATCTAATGTATGGTTTCCCTGTTAATTTAGCGAATACTCTGGGGTTAGCTAGGAACCATAGAAGTGTATTTTCTTTTCCAACATCTGCGAGCTTGTCAGGTTATAAAGGTTCGTGTGATACCTTAAGCCAATAAATTGCAGCATGAACAAAATAAATTACAGTCTTTGCTAAGTGACAAGTAATTAAAGAAAAAGAAAGAAAATTAGATAAGTTAAAATTTTCTTTAAGTTACTATTATATTCTCTTAAATACAGTAGTACTAAAATGCTATTACATTTATAAGCAGTTCAAAGAAAAACTTAAACTACGCATCAAATAATTAGTTCTTATTTTTAATAACTTAGAATCTTTTAAAATGTATTTACTTGTTTTTACAATTTTAAAGTCTAGGATACATTTTATTTTATAGTGAGTGTGAATGTGTGAATGTGTATATGTTGTAATTACCATCACTTAACATACAAATAATAAAAAAGCATACAAAGATGCTGTAATTGAACATCTTTTCCCATCTAATCTCTGTTTTAACTACACCATGAACTATTGTTGGTAGGCCTTCACAGGCATCTACAGGTAAACACACAAAGAATTTAAAAATAAGAACAAATTTGGAACAAATGAGGTGGGAAAAATAATGAAAAAAATAAATAATTTAGGACAAATGAGTGTAAGGATGATTATTTCACATACACATACACAGAAAGTAATGATATTCATACAATTAAAAATTAAAATACCAATATAATAACGACACAGTTATCATTTTGAAAATACAACCGTATTGGGATAGGACTCCCAAAAGAGTCAATATGTAAAGTTTCAATTAGTAAGTGGTGGGAAAGGCTGCATTGTGGAGACTGTTTAAATACAGTAAATAATTTAATTCATTTTATTATTAGCAATATGTATATTCATGTGCACAAATGGATTCTCCTGTCTATATAGGTTAAATGATAGCTTTGGGGAGTTATTTTTAAAACTGAGATCATCACATAACCACACTTAGCTGCTGAGACATCTCATTGGCTTAGAGTCTACATTCAGTGCCTCCTACTGTGACTGTTAGTGTTTGTGAAGTGAGTAATCATCTAATAGTGACACACTGATAAAGGGACATTGGTAGTTCCACAAGAGGTAATGTACATGTGTCACACTGGGGGTTTTAGGAATATCTTTTTAAGGATCTTACTATTCCCTTATAAATACTGGAAATGGGATTATATCATGTCCCTATTGAAGAGAAAAACACAATACACTGCATACCCACCTGGGATTCCTATCCACAAAAGTGGCTGGATAAAATAGAGCGCATACTTGGGGATTCGGGTCAATGACTTGAAGGTTTTATAAGAGCTTCATAATGTTAATACTTCAGAGAATGAAAAGAAAACAACAATCCTATTTTAAAAATAGAAAATGGAATGAGTCCCGAAAGGTCTCAAGTAGGAAAACAAAACCCACTCTTCTAGATTAGAGAAACTGGTGAACTCACACTTTTGGTTATTCATGTCCATTGACGTTGAATGAAGGTCATTTCAATCAAGCTAGACTCTTGGTGTTAGTATTTAGGCAGCCTGCTTCTGGGTTGCCTAGCAACCTATGATGCCATCAAGTGTTGCCTGTCAGGTAGCCACACCTGGCAGGTATGGTTAAGTTGCTCCCTAAAAGGATCAACCCACCACGTTGTCAGTCTCTTGCTCTCTTGCCCTCTTATTCTCTCACTCTCTTGCCCCTGCCTCTCTGTCTTGTGCCCCTCTCCCCTTCCCCTATAATCTCTTTCTCTCTCCTTCTCTCTCTTTCTCTTCATCTCCACCCAATAAATCTCTTTCATATAAAATCTGTGAGCATCATCATTTCATTGATCCTAATATTGGTGCATTGGGCTGAGAAGGGCTCACCCAGTAGTACTGCCTCTGGTCACACCAGGAACCCTTAATCTGACCATGATGCCTGCAATAAATTTTTCTTCTGCCCTACCTATCCCTAACCACCACTCAACCATATATGCCTTAAAACCTGCACTTTCTCTTAACTGCCCTGCCCTTACCATGCATACCTGTGCCTCTGCTCAAGGTCATTCAGACTCGGCATCTTGCCATGTGCTCCGAGCACACCGAACAAGGCTGACACTCATGCTTCACCAGAATCAGCTGAGGGAAACTAAAACACTCACGCCAGACCCTAAACCTGCCGCTTCAGACACAGACACAGCCTGCTTCTAAACTATTGCTGTTAGGTAAGCAATTGCTGGGGAACCTGTGTACAGAGAGATGGTTTTCCATTGTACTGCTCCCTCAAGCCCCATGGGTGAAGTTTTCAAACTCCCAAGGAAGTCCTGCCACAAGAGGCTGGCTTGCAGAGGAGGGTTTTCAGTTATGCAGACTTCTGATCAATTGTGCCACACCCAAGCAAAGAGAACCAGGCTGTGACAGCTATCCCACCAGCAAGCACCTGGTCTAGCTATGCAGCTATGGCCATGCACTGCACAAGGCTAGCCACCATGTTGATTTGGGGTTAAGGAGGGTAGAGCCACAGCTTCACTGCCATCTCTACTAAGGGCAAGCACATGATTTCACCATGATCTTAATGTAGGGCGATCAAGGGCAGTAACATGATTGGCAGCCATTTTGGTTATTAAAAAACAAACAAACATAACATTGTGTTTTCCCGACTGTCAGCTGCTTTTACTACTTTGTTTCTGTCCTACTATTTTCAGACCTGAAAATTGCAGTCTCTTGTAGACCCTAAAAGGGCACTGCACCCCTTTCTACCTCCATTCTAAAGTTGCCTATCTGCCCCTATCCTTTCCCACCCATGACATTCCCTCTAGGAGAACTCAGCCTTACTGCCTTACAGCAGCCTTGCTATTGGGTTGATGAACCACTAACTGCATTTCCATTTCTCCTTTCTCATTCACAGGAATAGCTTCCTCATATTCTCTCCTCTTAGGAAAACCTCTGGCTTCTACACCTCTATTTGCCCTACTCAAATGTCTAATATCCAGTAATATCAGTGACACTAAGTGTGATCCTTAAAGTAAAACACATTTCCCTATTTTTCTTTTCTCAAAGTCTTGTCTGTTTCTTTCTGCCTGCTGTTTCACTAAATATATTCTGTGGTTTCTTTTCATACACTCCCCCCCGCAAAAAAAAGAAAAAAAAAACTTTAAAATTAAACCACCGTAAACTTTAAGGTAACCACATGGCATGAACAATTTTAATCATAATTAATTCTCTGTTTATTTTATCTCCTTTTAGACTAAGACAGCAACAGGACTCATTTAAAATTGGTATGGACTTTTATAAAAATTCAACGTTACATTTTACCATATGTATGATTCGACCCTGGTTGAAAATAATTTTATATAATACTAAAATTTCAAAGTTATAAAGGTCTAGTAAATTAAACTAATTCAAAATGTACATCTAACTGCCTATGTCTTTATCAATTCCGAAATTAATAAATACTGTTTCTTCCACCATGAGCTGCCTATGATCCAGATTAACCACTAGGCTTTCTGGCTAATAGGTTTGCTATAATTATTTCAAATGTAATTTTAAAATTGTTTAATACTATTCTACTATATTGTTGGTTTTAAAACTCATAACTTAGGGGTTACTACATACAAGTTTAACCAATACTATTGAGAGATCAAAGACTTAAATATTCATTTTAGGGGGCATTGGTTTAAAGTTGAAAGCACAAACCTGAACAAAGGCCAGACAGGTGGAGACATGCCCAGCCACCTGTGGAGAAGAACCAACCTTACTGCATTCTTTCCTTCCCACTAGAGGTACAGTTGCTAGGAAACAAGCCCCTCTCCCCTAGGACAGCCAAACAAGAGGGAAGCCAGACCATGAATGGTTTGGGGGCCTTCCTATAGCCAATCAATTCAAAATGAAACATCCCCTTTTGTGTTTCAACCAATAGATGCTTTGCAGGCAGAATTTCGCCTGCTTTGGTAACACTGAGTGGGACCATAATCTTTAAATCAACCACCTAACCTGATTATGAAGCTCTCAGCTCTCAACCACTACTGTAGTGAGCATGTTTGAGCCCAGGCTATAGTTGTATTAAAAAGATTCTCATGTGTTTTGCCACAGACTAGACTCCTGGTGGTGGTCCTTTCAGGTCTCGTGAATCTGGCACAATGCTCTAAATTAAGATCTATTAAATTTTGAGGCATTTATTTATATTAAAACTTGACCATTGTGGCCAGGAGAACACTGTGTCTGAGGAGCAGGACAACATTTTCCATACAGCGACCAAGAGAAACAACACCCTTCACAATAGCCACAAATGACATAAAGTACCTTGATGTAACCCTAACCAAGCAAGTCAAAGACTTGTATGAAAAAAATGTCAAGTCTCTAAAGAAAGAATTAGAAGAAGATATCAGAAGATGGAAAGATCTCCCATGCTCATGGCTTGGCAGGATTAACATAGTAAAAATGGCCATCTTACCAAAAGCAATTTACAGGTTCAATGCAGTTCCCATCAAATTACCAACACAATTCTTTACAGACCTGGAAAGAAAAACTCTCAACTTTATATGGAATAACAAGAAACCCAGAATTGCTAAAACAATTTCCTACAATAAAAAATCTTCTGGAGGTATCTCCATCCCTGATCTTAAGCTTTACTATAGAGCAACAGTTATAAAAACTGCATGGTACTGGCATAGAAACAGAGTGGTGGATCAATGGAACTGAACAGAAGACCCAGAAATAAACCCACACAGTTATGGATACCTGATCTTTTACAAGGATACCAACACCATACAATGGAAAGAAGATAGCATCTTCAACAAATGGTGCTGGTCTAACTGGGTGTCTACATGTATAAAAATGCAACTAGATCCATACTTATCACCCTGCACAAAACTAAAGTCCAAGTGGATCAAAGACCTCAACATGAAACCAGATACATTAAATCGGTTAGAAGAAAAACTGGGGAAGACCATAGAACTCATTGGTACAGGAGACAAATTCATAAACAGAACACCAACAGCACAGGCTCTAAGATCAACAATCAATAAATGGGACCTCATGAAACTGAAAAGCTTCTGTAAAGCAAAGGAAAAGAGCCACATGCCTGTGTGTCCTGATCAACTTCCCAGGCTGATTGGTGGGCGCAAAAAACACCAGAGCCTGGGATTCCCATTCACTAGAAAACCCAATAAGGAAGGAAGAAAACAGTACTGACTTGGGTCACCCAGTCTTTCCCTGGAACAAAAAAGTCTCACAGACTGGCAGGGGAGAGCCGCCACCACTGAACTGGGCTCCAGCCACAGGAACAGAGAGTTGCTGAGCACCAGCTCTCTCTCTCACCACCAGTCTGTGCACCCCAGGGCAACAGAGACTGGGAGTCACTGTCGGGAGAAATCTTCACAGGGAATGAAGGAAAGGGGACTGACCTAGGCCACCCAGTATATCCTGGGAAAAGGGCCCACAGACCTGCACAACCCAGGGACCTGCTGTGTGCCAGATAGCCTGCTGTTACCAGGAGAGCGATACACACCCACCATAGATTACCTCTTGGGTACTGGGGAACAGAGCCCCAACCTCAGACCTACAGAAGCCCTGAATCCCCGAGATCAACCCCCAGATACTGCTCCAAGGGGCAAACAGTTATCCCTAAGAAAACTGACCAAACCACAGGACACACAAGTTACAGCAACAGATCACTAAATTTACAGTAAGAAACCCAGAAGCAGGGCATCTGTCTTCAGGACTTCTCCAGGTGGAAGGAGAGCCCTCTCAACTAACAAGGACCACAGTTACCACTCAGGTCTCTATGCCTGAGGTGAGCAGCAGCAACTCCTAAAAATACCGGCCATCCAATGACTATACCTAAAAAGCTGAGAAGGCTTCCTTCAGGAAAAACCATCTTCCTTCCAAGGGGATTCTCTCTACCACAGGATTCCAGGAACCAAGAGAAACTAACTCCAAATACCTAAGATAGACCAATGGGTAGAGGCCAGTGTAAAAGCTCAACCAACAAAAGACAGAGCAATATGGCATCTCCAGAACCCAGTTATCCAGGGGTAAGTAGCCCTGGACACCTCAGCATAACTGAAATTCAAGAAGATGACCTAACATCTATGCTCCTGAAGAGGATAACAGAGGAAACAAATAAAATGCATAAAGACCTAGAGGAAGATAAACTCAAACAGATTAAGGCCATCATTAAAGAAATAGAGGAAGATAAAAACAAACAGATTATGGCCATCCATAAATAAATAGAGGAAGATAAAAACAAATAGATTATGGCCATCTGTAAAGAAATACAGGAAGTTGCAGCCAAACAGTTTGTGGCCTTTAGAGAGGAAATGCTTAAATCACTGAAATAAATAAAAGAAACGGAGGATTGTTCACACAAACAGGTGAAGGAATTGAAGGAAAATACAGTCAGACAGGTGAAGGAAATCAACAAAATGGTTCAAGATCTGAAGACAAAATTGGAAAACTTAAAGGAAACAAAAATGGAGGAAATTGTGGAGAGAAAGAACTTAGGGAAGAAAAAAGGAACTACAGTGGTTAGCATAACCAATAGACTACAAGAGATGCAAGAAGGAATCTCAGGTGTGGAAGATACAATGGAAGAAATATATGTATCTGTAAAAAGAAAATGTTAAATCTAAAAAATTCCTAATACAGACCGTCCAAAATTCAAGACAACATTAAAAAAACAAAACAAAACCTAAGAATAATAAGAATAGAGGAAAAAGAAGATTCCCTGCTCCAAGGCTCAGAAAATATTTTCAACAAAATCTTTGAAGAAAATTTCCCCAACTTAAAGGACAGGCCAATAAGAATACAAAAGGAATACAGAACACCCAATAAATTAGACCAGAAAAGAAAATCCTCCCGCCACATGATAATCAAAACAGTAAGTATACAGAAGAAAGAAAGAAAGAAAACAACAACAACAACAACAACAAAAACCCTAAAAGCTGCAAGGGAAAACGGCCAAGTAACATATAATGGCAAACCCATTAGAATCACACCTGACTTTCCAACAGAGACTATGAAAGCTAGAAGGGCCTGAATGGCTATCATGCAGACCCTAAGAGAACACAGATGTCAGCTCAGGCTACTATACCCAGCAAAACTCTCAGTCCTCATAGAACAAGATATTCAAGGACGAGAACAAATTTCAACAATACCTACACACAAATCCAGCATTACAGAAGATACTAGAAGGGAAAATACAACCCAAGAAAACTAGCTACTTTCAAGAAAACACAGGAAATAATTAACCTCACTACAGTAAAACAAAAAGCAGCCAAGCACACAACCTTATCACCACAGCCAACATCAAAATCAAAGGATCTAATAGCCAGTGGTCATTAATCTCTCTCAACGTCAATGGACTCAATTTTCCAATAAAAAGACATAAACTAATAGAAGGGATGCATACACAAGACCCAGCAATCTGTTGCATAAAAGAAACACACCTGAGTCACAAAGATAGACATTAGCTGAGGGTAAAGAGTTGGAAGACTGCTTTCCAAGTAAATGGACCCAAGAAGCAAGCAGGAGTAGCCATTCTAACATCTGAAAAATAGACTTTCAACAAAAATTAAGGGGAAGGACACTTCATACTCATCAAGGGAAAATTCCAAGAGGAAGACACCACAATCCTGAACATATATGCTCCAATTACAGGGGCACACACATTTGTAAAAGAAACATTGATAAAATTTAAACCACACATAGATCCCCACACACTAATAGTGGGAGACTTCAACACCTCACTCTCAACAAAGGACAGAACAACAAAACAGAAATTAAACAAAGAAACAATATCTCTAACAGAGGTCATGAATCAAATGGACCTAACAGATAATTACAGAACTTTGCATCAAAACACAAAAGAATTTACCTTCTTCTCAGTCCCTCATGAAACCTTCTCCAAAATAGACTATATAGTTGGTCACAAAGCAAGCCTCAACAGATACAAGAAGATTGAAATAATCCCTTGTATCCTGTCTGATCACCATAGAATAAAGCTGGACCTCAACAACAACAGAAATAGCAAAAGGTTACACACACATGGAAACTAAAAAACTTGCTGCTAAATGACAGGTGGGTCAGGGAAGAAATAGAGAAAGAAATTAAAGTCTTCTTAGAACTCAATGAAAGTGAAGACACAACATACCCAAACTTGTGGGACATAATGAAAGCAGTGCTAAGAGGAAAAGTTCATAACACTAAGTGCCTTCAAGAAGAAATTCGACACAGCTCATTCAAACAACTTAATGGCTCACTTAAAAACCCTAGAAATTAGGGAAACAACAACCTTCACAATAGGCACAAATGACATAAAGTACCTTGGTGTGAACCTAACCAAGGAAGTCAAAGACTTGTATGAAAAAAATGTCAAGTCTCTAAAGAAAGAATTAGAAGAAGATATCAGAAGATGGAAAGATCTCCCATGCTCATGGCTTGGCAGAATTAACATAGTAAAAAAGGCCATCTTACCAAAAGCAATCTACAGGTTCAATGCAATTCCCATCTTTTACAATTTCCATCTTTTACAAGGATACCAACACCATACAATGGAAAGAAGATAGCACCTTCAACAAATGGTGCTGGTCTAACTGGATATCTACATGTAGAAAAATGTAAATAGATCCATACTTATCGCCCTGCACAAAACTGAAGTCCAAGTGGATCAAAGACCTCAACATAAAACCAGACACACTAAACCGCTTAAAAGAAAAAGTGGAGAAAACCCTAGAACTCATTGGTACAGGAGACAACTTCCTGAACAGAACACCAACAGCACAGACTCTAAGAGCAACAATCAATAATGGGACCTCATGAAACTGAAAAACTTCTGTAAAGCAAAGGACACCATCATCAAAACAAAATGACTGCCTACATATTGGGAAAGAATCTTCACCAACCCTTTATCTGACAGAGGGCTAATATCCAGTATATACAAAGAACTAAAGAAGATGAAAAGCAGCAAACCAAATATTCCAATTAAAAAACGGGGAACAGAGTTAAACAGAGAACTCTCTGTAGAGGAATATTGAATGGGAGAGAAACACTTAAAGAAATGCTCAACGTCATTAGCCATTAGGGAAAGGCAAATCAAATCGACCCTGAGATTTTACCTTACACCCATCAGAATGGCCATGATGAAAAACTCAAGTGACAACACTTGCTGGAGAAGTTGTGGAGAAAGGGGAACCCTCCTCCACTGCTGGTGGGAATGTAAACTTGTACAACCACTGTGGAAATCAATCTGGCTCTTTCTCAGACATCTAGGAATAGTGCTTCCTCAAGATCCAGCCATACCACTCCTAGGCATATAACCAAAACAGGCTAAAGTACACAAGGACATTTGCTCAATCATGTTTGTAGCAGCTTCATTTGTAATAGCCAGAAGCTGGAAACAGCCCAGGTGCCCCTCAACTGAAGAATGGATGCAGAAATTGTGGTACATCTGCACAATGGAGTATTACTCAGCAATGAAAATAAGGTAATCATGAAATTTGCAGGTAAATGGTGGGACCTGGAAAGGATGATCCTGAGTGAGCTGTCCCAGAAGCAGAAAGACACACAGGGTATATACTCACTCATATATATATATATATATATATATATATATATATATATATATATATATAAAACATAGGATAAACCTACTAAAATCTGTACATCTGAAGAAACTAATTAAGAGAGAGGACTCTGACTAAAATGCTCAATTCCCATCCCAAAGGCAAAGAGGATGGACATCAGAAGAAGAAGAATAAAACAGGAAACAACCTAGAAACCTCCCAGAGAGGGCCTCTGAAAAGCTCTGCCCTGCAGACTATCAAAGCAGACTCTGAGACTTATGGCCAACTGTTGGGAAGAGTGCATGGAATCTAATGTAAGAACTGGGAAATAGTAAGATCTGGAGAAGACAGGAGCCCCACAAGGAGAGCAACAGAACCAGAAAATTTAACACAGAGGTCTTCCCAGAGACTCATACTCCAACCAAGAACCAGGCATGGAGATAACTTAGAATCTCTGTACAGATGTAGCCCACGGCAGTTTCGTGTCTAAGTGGGTTCCATAATATTGTGAAGAGGGACTACCTCTGACATAATCTGATTGGCCTGCTCTTTGATCACCTCCTCCTGAGGGGAGAGCAGCCTTACCAGGCCACAGAAGATGACAATGCAGCCACTCCTGATGTGATCTGATAGACTAAGATCAGAAGGAAGGAGAGGAGGACCTGCCTCATCAGTGGACTTAGGGAGTGACATGCATGAAGAAGGGGGAGAGAGAGTGGGACTGATTGGGGAGGAGGGAGGGTCTTATGAGGGGATACAAAGTGAATAAAGTGTAATTAATAAAATTAAATTAAATTAAAATATATATATGTAAACCACATAAACAAAATAAATAAATAAAATAAACTTGATCATTATGCTACATCATCAGTATCAAAAGGTTAAAATGTTTGCTTTTGTTTTCTTAAAATGGTAACTTTATTAATCTGTAGTATAGCCTTAGAATTTTAAAAGCTATGAAGTTTTTATACACTAAATCATTGATAAAACTGTTATGCTCTAACTTTAATGGGCTATATTTATGACTTTTCAGGCTCCAACTTAACAGGTACAAAACCTAAAGTCCTAATATTTAAAGGTTAATAAATGCAGGTTAATAGTCAGTCTTCTCATAGATGATCAAGTCCTTTAACATGTTCAAAAATATGTTTATAGTCCTACAGATTCAGATATGGTCTGACTGCTTACTTAATTAAACAGCTGAGGATGGTCCCTGAGTCACCATACAGGAGTTGGTAAAAATAATGAAAGAAGTCTTCCTGATAGGCTCATTTACAGCAAAACATGCTCCAGACCTTGGCTGCTGATCTGAGGCTGTTGGCATTCCCACACAGAAAATAAGAGTTCTGCAATGCCCCATTTCACCAGGTTATAGCCTAAAGTCAACTATGCCAGGTAGCTATTTCAAATGCATTCAAAGGGGACACTGGTCCCATGGCTGCCTCAACAAGCCACACACTGCCTGCTGCCAGACTGACTTTTGGAAGTCAAAATGCTCCCATGCAGTCTTGTCCTCTGTGCCCAGCCACGGAGGCTCAATCAGCAAATGAGCCACAGACACTTCCAAACATTGAGCTCCTTGACCTGTCAGAGTACATATGGCTCCTTGATTCAGTGACCTCCACCACCATCATCCAGGGTAACATTACAGGTCCCTTTGGCCTCACACTCAGGCCCCACAGACATTCTGCCAACTTCTGTCTTGGGAGACTTCAGGTACTTTCTCAGTTTTCTTCATATGCAGGAAACCAGGCCATAAGCCTGAGTCCTAGAGTTGGTATTTTCAGGCCTAGACACAAAATTGCTTTTTTCCAGATTCAAGAAACAGTCTTCAGATGTAACCTTTTACCATCCCTTTAGTTAAAGGAAAATGAATGTTCATAGCAGTCTCACCTGTGTCTCATGGTAAATAACTGGATACAAAAGCCTAAGGAAAATATAGTTTGAAGGTTTAAGAAAGTGTTTTAAGGTTGGTAAATGCAAGTTATAAAGGTTGCAAAGTCCAAGGTAATTTAAGGTATCCTAAATGGGTGAAAATGATTAATATTTCCTTCTGTTGCTGTGCTACTGTTATATTAACTGTCCAGAGCTCTGACCTTTATCAGTGGAGCTCTGATTTACTAATCTAACTCTAATACAAAAACATACCACTATACCACCCACTATCATGGTTCAAAGCTCAAGATTTTAAATCTCCTTTTAAGCTCCATAATTTGTAATCATACTAAAGGTTAAGATCAAGTGAGCTTTTTGTCCCTTCTATTTCATGAACGGCTTCTGCCTTTTCAGAGCTCATCTTAAAGAATGCTTATGCTGTTAACACAAACATGTATGTCTACTGCCTTTTTCTATAATGTATATTTCACTGAAAATTACAGTCATGATGCTACCACATATAAAGTTTTATCTCCTTTGTGAAACTTAAAAGTAATTCTTGTGAACTGCAGGAAATCCACTTGAATTCACCTCTCAGGTCAGCTGGGCTCCAGATGAGTACTGTACCTATAGCCTATCTCAGAGAATGGGATTCTTCCCCTTTTTTCCTGGTTTTGGGACTTCCCTTTCCTGGTTACTTGATTACTACATTCCTTCAACCCACACCAGCCATTTGGTGAGTCTTCACTTCTGGTTGGTGCAAATGCTTTTTACCACTCTCGCCAACCTACATCCAAACCCCTCACCTAGGACTGTCTTCTCCCTTGGGTAAGATTTTCCCTCTACCAGCACAATTTCTCTCCCTCTCCCTCTCGCTCACCTATGAAAATCCTAGCACTGGCTAAACTGTGTCTGCTATGGGCAACTGTGCCCTTGACCTCTGGCCAAAGCTGACCAGCTGTTGAACAGATTATACCAATCTACTGAGTCAAACCTTGCTCAGGTCACTGACTCCTATCTGACCAATGGGAATAGTCCATTTGTCCATTCCTCCAGATTCTCCCCTGAGGTGTCTTCTGGAGAATTTCAGATTTCTATACCTAGTGCTCAATTTAAGGGCCTCTAATCTTACACACCTCTGTAACCAAACTTGGCCTCAACTTCCATAGATAACAGATCCAAATATATAGTTTAATATCCTGCTATACCAGGTGTTTCCTACATCCACAACTTAGTGCCTAAGCAGCTACAGGTGTCCCAGTCTGACCTCAGAGACTTCCATCAAGCTGGACCTGCACTTCCCCTCCCAGCCATGAATGTTCTCATAGACCCTGGACAGCATCAAAACATCCTGTTCTTCCTGGACTTGGCCAGCATTTCAGCCTTTTGATCTCCCTACAGCATCCCAGTGTCAGAAGGAAGTAGCCAGAAGAGAATCTATGCCCATTATTCATTCATTAAAAACACAAGGCTGGAATGATGTGCTTCAGGCCCAGGACAAGTAGCTCCAGGTTCTCCAAGTGTTCCTTAGTCTATACCTGTTACCTTACATGGCTGGTAACTCTCTACTGGCAACCTTCTGCCCTGAACTTTCCAGGGCACGATCTTCCCCTCCTCCTCTTGACCATGTAATCTGGACATTTTGTTGCTAGCATTTTTTTCTCTCTTACTCGGTGCACGGCAACCAAGAGTTGCTTCCAATGAACCTAAATTCAGATACTATAACTTGCCTTCCATGAGAAGTAGACCAAGCTCCTCACTAAATTATAGTTTTTAGGGAACCTGCTTCTGGGTTGCCTAGCAACCTATGATGTCATCATGTGTTGCCCACCAGTTAGCCACACCTTACCACTTTGTCCCTCTCCTGCCCTCTTGCCCTCTTACCCTCTTATTCTCTCACTCTCTTGCTCTCCCCTCTCTCTGTTGGGGAGCCCCACACCCCTCCCCCATCATGTTTCACTCTTTCCTTCTCTTTCTTCATCTCCACCCAATAAACCTCTTTCATATAAAATCTTTGTGCATCATCATTTTATTAGTTCTAACACTTGGCCTCCCCTACCTTTCTGCATTCTCTTGTTCATTTTTATTTCTTAGTCCCTTGTACCTCAGAACACTAAGTCTATAGTTATTATTCCCTGGAGTGGCTGATATTGTTCTTGAAAGTCAGTACTCTGGCCTGCTCCATGCCACTGAACAGGTCCCCTATAAGTCCCATACACTAAGTATCCCTCAGTGTATCTTCCTAGAAGCACCTTTGGGAACTCACTCACTGTGAGATGGTTCCCTGGCTATGGCTTCATAAAGTATTTTGTGTGTATTTCCTCATATAAACACATAGAGACATATGCTTTTGACACTAAGCAATGGTAGATGCATAAGATATTTTCTTATGGCATAAACAACAACAACAAAAAACATACATCAAAATCCAGAGTGTGATAGCAAGCTGAAAAACCACAGATGATTAGAAATTGAAGCTCAAATTTCAATATTATGACCAAGAGTCTATGGTGGAGTTCTAGTCTGAGGGTCTACAGGGTCAAATCCAATAAGCTTTAGGCTTTCTTAGGAATTTGAGGTCAGTAAAACAGGAAGAATTATCTCTCATTTGATGGGGAAAGGTCAACCTTTTTGTCCTTTCCCATTGGCTGAGATCTATTTACATTGCAGACATAAAGTTCCTCAATCTGTCAAATCAAATGTTAAAAACAACCAAATACCTCCTTGCAGAAACACAAATCACTTTGTGAGTCAGTCAAGACAGAGTTCAATCCTCCTACAGTAATTAAGGGGAAAAAACTTTATTTATTTATCTGTTTAACTATGTATGTACAGAAAAGTCACAGGAATATACACAGACACCCACACACATATGAAAATTGTAAGAAAAAGTCTGTTGTTTTTTTGCCTCTAAAGAAATTACGTAGAATTGTCAATTTTCTATTTCCAGTGATTTAGTACTTTTAAGGTGTTTTCAGTTTTACAAAGTACACTTTGATAGTGAAAGTATTTCTTTTGCATATAATACACAGTATCCATATATTCAAGTTAAGTAAAATTAAGTCATAACTAGAAACATAGAAACAAATGAAATTATATTGCAACACTGTGCTTTCTTCCCCAGATGTTTTAAAGGGAATAGTACTGTTTTTTGAAAAGAAATGCATGGCATTTAGAAATAATAGCAAAGAAATTCAATAGTAAATTTCACTTGGGACACTCACTTCTGTGAATTATGTTTGGGAACGTTCTTTTAGGAGACATAAATTATTTTCAGAAACCAAAATAAGCAATCTGTCCTAAGATTACTACAAACATATTTTACAAAGAAAAAAAACTTTCCATTATATTTTTCATCTGTGTTTCATTATGGTAAATATGTCCACAAAGCCACAGATTTACATTGAAATGTAAACTGCCTGTTAAGACACAGGGCTACAGGGAAGACTGAAATTGTTTTGACCATTAAAAATATTGATTTTTTGATGTTACTGTACTTTGGCTCAACTTACTTTTCTATTTTACTTAAATTTGTATTATAATTAACAAATACTAATTATGTATATTTGTTTTAATTTGTTGATTGATTTCTTTGCCTGTTACCCATTTATTATCAACAAAAGTCTAAAATGGTGAGCTTCAAGCCTAGGACCAAGAGTTCCAGGTTCTCCTAGAATTTCTCAGTCCCTATTTACTGCTGGGAATAGCTGGAACCCCAGCTTCTAACCTGTACTTTCTAGAGCAGGGGCATCCCCTCCTCCTAACTATTTAATCTGTTCATTTTGGTGCTTTAACTTTATTTTTCTCTCTCTGTCTCTTATCCCCATGCATGATAACTGAGAGCTACTTCCAATGAAGCTACATTTATATACTTTAACTTGCTTTACATGACACGCAGCCTGACATCCTCATTATATATATAGTATAATATAATATAATATAATATAATATAATATAATATAATATAATATAATATAATATATAATTATATTACATAAAGGTACATTATATCAATTTATATAATATAATTATATAAATATAAATATGTTGTATAAATATATAATTTTATATGTAAATATATTATATAATAACATTATATCATAATTATATTCTATATATAATTATAGAAAAAGGGAGGAATGTTAGTACATAAGCATCGAGCTTCCTGGTTTGCCTGGTAACTTATGATGATGTTATCATGTGTCGCCAGCCAGGGGTGCACCTGACAGTATAGGCGAGGTTCAGCTGTGCAGGAGCTCTCCTCTTTTTCTTTCTCTCCCTTTGTTTCTCTGACAGGGCACCCCATGCCCCCATCTCTGTCTCTCTCTGTCTTTCTGTTTCTCTCTCTGTCTCTCTCCCTTCATGGCAGAGAGGCTCCTAACTCATTTTTGCTTCCCTTTCCACAAATAAACTCTTTCATATCACATCTGTTTTATAAGTGACATCACCTTTAAATAAACAGTAATACCTTTTCCTATACTTTATGGTTTCTTAGAATGTATAAAATATCAAAGTATTTTATATATTTGAAATGAAATACTGTAGTCATAAGAAGTGTCCTCCAAGCAAAGCCAACAGAAACAGATTTTTCATCTATATAATAATTAAGTACTTCAATATTTTTAATGTGATGCATGATAGTATATTTGGGAGGTCCAGCACTCAGAAAACTGAGGTAGCCCAATAATGAATGTATGAATTCTATTCAGTTAGATAGTCTCTCAAACAAAAACAATCAAACAAACAAAACCCAAGAATTCTGGAATTATCTCAAGAGAACACTTATTTTTCATGATTGTTCATTTATACAGCATTTTATACAGCAGTATGATCAAACCAAGAACCTAATTATCTATCTTCTGAGATATTTATTACTTTGTGATTAGAACGTTTAAAAGTTTGAATAATATGGCATAGAAAGGTATCTCAGTCAGACAAACCTCACCTTGTATATGCAAGTATGTAGGTTTGGTCTCCAGGATCAAACAAACAAGCAAAGCAAATGAGTAATAATAACAAAACAATATATTAAATGAACCATCTGTTACCTACATGCAGTAAACACACTGGTTGTTATTATTAAAATATAGAAAAAGTACTTCGTAGAAAAACTCTTACACATATGTCATAGACATATGAAATATGTCCTTATTTTACCCATATGGCTTTGCCCCAAACTAAAAATGAGATTCTGGATTCAAATTAATGTTTGCTCAGAAGAAGAAAAAAATGCTTTAAGGTGCTTTCTTATTATTTACTATTAATTTATTGAGATCATATTTTGTTCCTGTTAGTTAAAAACCTGTTTTAACCTCAGAGGTTATTTTTCAAAATAATCTTGGTGAGACGTTTCAGATAATGCTTAATAAAATTTCATGTAGATAAAGCCAAACTTGGAGTCACTGATTTTTTTTCAGGCAGTTGAACACAGATCAGATAGTTTCCAGTCTAAAAGTTGTTATATTTATACATTTCTTGGAAGTTCTTTAATTTCTGTTAATGATTTTTTCCTGTTTCTCCATTCTATTCTCACTCCAGAAATCTCGGTAGGTATAACTGCCCTTTGGTTTTATGCTCCCCTAAGAAGCTGTAGTACAGTGCACCAGGAATTTCAAGAAGTACACATCAAATTGATGTGTTATTTGACCTCAGGGGATAAACAAAATAAAGAGTAATGTTGCAGCTTATCAAAGAAAAAAATAATCCTGTTAGTGGAATCCAAAATATTTGGAAATAATGAAGGCAAAGGCATTGGTTTAAAGTTGTATCATTATGCTTTCATACATTGTTACAGAACTGGTATTTGTAAAAAAAAAAAAAAATGCACACACTAATTGTGCTTGCAAACTATACCAACATATTTCTTTTTCAAATGGTTTCTCTGCGTAGCCTTGGCTGTCTTAGACTGGCTTAGTAGACCAGGCTGGCCTCAAACTCAAAGAGAGCTGCTTGCCTCTGCCGCTCTGAGTGCTGAGATCACAGGCGTGAGCCATGCTGCCTGGCTACCACATATGGTTTTAGGTAATGTTTGCCTAATTTAAAAATATCCTGGTTATATACCAATTTAAAAATTGTGACAATTATTTTGAAAGCTAATGATTGTTTCTAAGTTAGAATGTCAAGGTTTGAAAGTTTTGTTGTTGTTTTTCTTCGTGCCTTTCTGTATGAAAGAAAGAATGAAGTGATAGAGTGGGGGCTGGAGGACAGAAATGGGGACAACTAATGAGTGGAGGAATGAGAAGAGGTGGGGAAGGAAGACAAGGGGAAGGAAGAGGAGAAGAGAAAGGGAGAAGAGAGCTTTTATGGTTCCCTTTGCCTTGACTGCTTTATGCAGTGGTACCTGCCTCTGCATTCTCTTCTGCAGCACAGTGGCTTGGCTACAGTTAAAGACTGAGTGTATATTTCAAAATAGGTAGAAGGACATATTATAATTACATCTAATGCAAACATATCTAATTATTAAAAGTTCTGTGTAGCTATTGTCTTGATGGAACTACTGCAAACTGCATACATATAGCACAGCATCCCACTGTATCAATTAATATGTATAATTGTTATGAACTAGTTGGAAAGATGCATTTAAATAAATGTTAGTGGGAATTTTTTCTAAAGAGAAAATGCTCTTTGCATGTGGAGAACATTTTGATTTAAAAAAAAAAAAAATTAGGATCGGGCTGAGCCAAGATGGCGACAAGCACACACAATTTCTGAGCAGTGGAATACCTGAACTTCTGAGTTGGTGAATGGAAGGACCTCTAACCCAGGAAGACAACAGCGGAGCTTTCTAGATGACAGGGAACATCACAGGAGGTGAAAACTTTGGACTCGGGTCACCCAGGGACTTGTTTGGGGAAGGAGAGAAATGATCCTTTGATCTCGCGGCACTCCCCTCCCCCAGACCTCCCTCCACCTCGGCACAGCGACACAGCTGACTGGTCTTTCTCAGAGCAGACCTAACTGCCTGGGGTATACAGCCACTGGGGCAGAGCTCCAAGCCCTTTAGCGGCAGGCAAAGATCAGCAGTATGTGTCCCGGAGTCCCAGATCCTCACAGCTGCACCATCCTCCCAGGGCCCGAGTCTGCTGGACGCCATACTAGCTTCACAGGATCGCCATCAATGACGGTACAGCCTGCCCAATCCCACAGTGACAGAGAATACGCTATATATTCACCAAAACCAGGCAGAAATGCCATACAACCTAGATACACCAGGCGCTGGGCCTCCCAAGCCTGGAGAGCACAGTTAAGAGACCCCAGGACTTCCCAGAAAGCATCGGGACTAGCGACCCAGTCACCAGTTACAGTGGGACTTGGCGGCGGGGCACAACAGCCCTCCAGTTTATGACTAACCAGGGCCAAACCAGAGAACAGAGAGCCTGGTTACTCCGATCACTACTGACGTGACCACCCTGAAATCTCCAGCGGCAGCAAGACCTCAGAACCTGGCAGTGACA
>REGO01001047.1:76233-96256 GCA_010120015.1 Rhombomys opimus
AAAAAAAAAAAAAAAAAGTCGGCTCCATTCTCAAGTCAGGTTTCTGCAGGAAATTTTGCAGGAAATTTGTAGATCTAGGTCAAGAAAACATGTGAGTGAAAATTTAACTCAGTGGCTGGCTCTTTGACCTCCCCCAAGTAAGGAGCAGCCTTGCCAGGACACAGGCGGACAATGCAGCCAGTCCTCATGAGACCTGATAAGCTAGAGTCAGATGGAAGGGGAAGAGGACCTCCCCTATCAGTGGACTTGGTGGAGAGGGGCATGGGAGGAGATAAGGGAGGGAGGGTAGGATTAGGAGGGAATGACAGAGGGGGCTACAGCTGGGATGCGAAACGAACAAAATGTAATTAATGTGAAAAAATAACATGAAATAAAAGGTTTAAAAGCAAGTATGTTGGCTGGGATCACTAAACAGAGAGCTCCACATATAAAGCTGTGGGTCAAGTTACCTGGAAAAGCACACCTAGTGTTGATTCGGTTTGAGTGTACTTTGTTTCAGGCATCACAGTGCTGCTGGTACCAAACTCACAATCCAGTTCTGATCCCGTCAATACTGTGGAAGGCACACATTGCCAAGAACACCAGTATCGTTTAAAGTTCTGCTAAAGGAGGTAAATAAAAATTTCGGAAAAAATGATAAATAAATATTTTGAAATTTTTGAGAAAATTTCTGAAAATCTCTCTTTTTCTCTCTCTTCTCTCCCCTACCTCCATATGAATGCATATGAGGAGGCCAACATTAGGTGTCTTCCTTAATTATTCCCTACCTCAAATTCTGAGACAGTGATCTCACTGTAGCTGCGGCTTCCTGATTTGTCCAGCTGACCTGAGCTTCATGCCCCAGGAGCTTCTTGTCTCTGTCTTCCCAGCGTGGATTAGAGCCCTGTAATACAAAGCTTTAAATTTTTATGTGGCTTCTAAGGCTGTGAACTCACGTATTTGTGTTTGACAGCAAATGTGCTACCTACTGAGCCATCTCTATAGCTAACAGAAAGGAATTCAGCTGACAGAGTGTGACTTCTATTGAATCCTCAGCTGGGAGAATCTGCACTTAGTTTATTTGTATACATGGATACAAAGAGATGAGAAGTCTATTTAAAATAGAAATCTCACTTGAAATTCAAAAGGCAAGACTGGTATTTTATTTAATCAATACATTATGTCACTCAGCATAGTATTAGAATTGGCACATGATCCAAGAATAACTATTTTTCAGGAATCTAATGATTAAAAGTACACTTAAAAATGATAAGAATTTAACATCTTATAGATTTATAACTATTATAAAAATAGTTTCATAGTAAACAGGAGAAAGGTTTAAAAGCTAAAATAAGCATAAAGGCGTATGAAGGTATTTCAAGTACATTAGCTAGTTACAAAGTAGTTCTTTATAAAAATGTTCCATTAGAGGTAAAAAATCAAGTGTTTTCTACAGAAAATAGTGATGGGCTGTAATATTGGAGGTGTCATCTATGAAGACTGCATGGTTATTTTGAGAAATAATACTTAACCTTTCTCTTGTGGCTGATGGAGGCCAATGCAGTATTTTATTATCAACATTGGCAGGTGATTTATTGCCACAGTTTCTGCTCCAGTAAAGCCACATTAGGCTGTGCTGGGTGTGCCATTTGTTATCTTCCATCCCTCTGCACACCTTCCTCATTCATAATCGCTTTGTTCCAGCCAACTTTAAATACAGGAGGGTAAATATTTAAGTAATTATTGCAGATTCATCAAAAAGTTAAGATGCTAAATTGACTCACTAAGCAGATTATGTCAGGCAATGTCTGACGTAATCACGAAGTTCTGGCTTCAGGAAGAAGGATGGCTGCCCCTCTGAAGCGTCGGTTGTGCATAATGGTGCATTAGTGTAGATACAGCAGTGACACCGAATAAATCACAGGCGCACTTGCAGATGGGAATAAAATTTTGTGGAATAAATTCAGGTCAGATAGCTTTCAGACTCTTCTGTTTTCAGAACTTACTATCTAAAAAAATCAGTCAAATTGTCTGAAATTGCTTGGCAGAAGCACTGAGGACCGTTTCCCTATCTTTCAACTAGTATGATGATTTGACACTAATGTGCAAGCAAATTTAGGAATATCAAAATAGTTCTTTCCTTTAAAATTCTCTCACTTATGCATGTGTTCGAAATTACTTTTTGAAACTTTGGAAATAAAATTTTTGTTTCAATACAAATGTGTTTTAAAGATCAATGTTTTTAAGTCCAGAATGAATTGATTTCCAGTTGTTTTATGTTAGCCAATGATCATAAAGGTTAATTAAGTATATAATGTTTATTAGGGGATGATTCTTCTGCATAAAGTGTTATCTGCAAGACAGAATCTGAATTCCATGATGTCCCAGAGTCTTTCTATATCTTTACTCACTCTTCCCATGACAGATAAAATAATTTGTTTGATTGGTAAATACAGAAGTGATTAACTAAGGCTGCTTCTGTGAGTGTGCCTTTTTTTTAATTAATTTATTTTTTATTCATGTTACATCCTGGTTGTGGCCCCATCCCTCCTCCCCTCCCAGTCCCTTCTTCCCTCCTTCCCCACTCCCCCCTGCACTTATTCCTCAGGAAAGGGGAGAGCTCCCTTTCCCATGCACTCCAGCTCATCAAGTTGTATCAGGACTGAACCATTCTTCTTAGCTTGTGGCCAGACAAGGCAGTCCCATTAAGGGGAAGTGATCAAAAGCTAGCAAGTGTGTACCTGTCCAATGCAGTCCCCACTTCCCTTACTAGAGGACACATATGAAGGCTAAGCTGACCGTCTGCTACCTTTCTGTAGGGGGCCTACGTCTGTTTCATGCATTGTCTTTTGTTGATGCTGCAGTCTCAGCAAGCTGCTCTGGGCCCTGGTTAGTTGTCTCTGTTGGTCTTCTTGTGGAGCATCTGTCACCTCCAGGTCTTTTTTTCTTCCACTTTTCCATAAGACTCCATACATATCACCCAAATGTTTGGCTGTGAGTCTTGACCTCTGTTTTGAGGCCCTGCTGGGTAGAGTCTCTCAGAGGACAACTCTGACAGGCTCCTGTCTGCAAGCTTAGCAGATTGTCATTTGTAGTGTCGGGGGTTGGTACTCCTCAATAGGGTGGGTCTTTGGTTGCAAAAGGCATTGGTTGGACATTCCCTCAATATCTGCTGTATCTTTATCCCTGCATATCTTGAGGACAAGGTAAATTTGGGCTCCAAGTCTTTTGGGGGTGGTTTCATGTTCTCCTCACTCTGATAGAAGACCAGTCTAGTTAGAGGATATCCTCTTCAGTCTCTATAAACTGTGCTACTAGGAGTCTCTCCTTGAATCCCCCTTACATCCCTCCTGGGGCTTACCCTGACTTAGGTCTCCAGCAGAGATACACATACCCTCAATTTATCTTTTTTTCTACAGTCCTTCTGTCTTCTCTCCTCACTCTCCCCTAGTCTGATCTCCTTCCTTGCAACTATCTTAGCCCCACCTCCTACCTTGCTCCCTTTCTTCAGCCTCTGTCTATACCTCTGTCTATTCTATCTCTTTTCCAAAGTGAGATTTTTGCAACCTCCCTTGGACCCTCCTTGTTATTAATCTTCTTTGGGTCTGTGTCTCTTAGTAGGCTTATGCTGTACTATATGGCTAAAATCCACTTACAAGTGAGTACAGACCATGTGTGTCTTTCTGGAGTCTGAGTTGCCTCACTCAGGATGATCTTTTCTAGTTCCATCCATTTGTCTGCCAGTTTCATGATCTTTGTTTTTAATAGCTGTAGCTGAGTAGTATTCTGTAGTGTAATTGAGGCACAGCTTATTTATCTATTCTTCACTTGAGGGCCATCTAGGTTGTTCCCAGAATCTGGCAATTGTGAACAAAGCTGCTATGAACATAAATGAACAATGTCCTTGTTCTGTGGTGGAGCATCTTGTGGTTATATATCCAGGAGGATCTTTGGATAAAACTATTTCCAATTTTCTGAATAAGCCCCAGACTGATTTTTAAATTGTGTAAGTTTGTACTCTAGCTAGCAATGGAGGAGCATTCCCCTTTCTCCACACCCTCACCAGCATGTGGCTGTCACTTGAGATTTTGATATTAACCACTCTGACTGGTGTGATATGGAATTTCAGAGTTGTTTTGATTTGCATTTCCCTGATGACTAAAGAATTTGAGCATTTCTTTTAGTACTTTTCAGTCATTTGAAATTCTTCTGTTGAAGGGCCATGCATGGAGATAACTTAGAACCCCTGCACAGAAGTAGCCCATGGCAGGTCAGTGTCCAAGAGGGTTCCCCAATAATAGGAACAGGGACTGTTTGTAACATGAACTCATGAGCTGGCTCCTTGATCACCTCCCCTGAGCAGGGAGCAGCCTTACGAGTCCACAGAGGAAGATAAAGAAGCCAGTCCTGGTTCGATGTGATAGACTAGAGTCAGATGGAAGGGGTGGAGGACTTACCCTATCATTGGACAGGGGGAAGGGCATAGGAGAAGAAGAGGGAGGGAGGGTGAGAAATGGAAGGGATAGGGAATGGGTGCTACAGCTGGGATACAAAGTGAACAAACTGTAATTAATAAAAGGAGAAAAAAAGAAATTCTTTTGTTAAAAATTCTCTGTTTAGTTCTGTGCCCCATTTTTCAGTTGGATTATTTTGGTTATTATTGTTTGATTTCTTGAGTTCATTACATATGTTTTTGTATCAGCCCTCTGTCAGATGTAAGATTAGTGGAGATCTTTTCCCACTCTGTAGACTGTCATTTCATTCTATTGACAGTGTCTGTTGTCTTAGAGAAGGTTTTCAGTTTCAAAAGATCCCATTTATTAATTAATGATATTACAGCCTGAGATGTTGGTGTTCGGTTCAGGAAGCTGTCTCCCTGCCTATGAGTTCAAGGTTTTTCCTCACTTTCTCTTCTAATAGATTCAGCGTATCTAGTGTTATACTGAGGTCTTTGTCAGAGTTACACCAAGTTACTTTATATTATTTATGGCTTTTGTGAAGGGTGCAGTTTCCCTAATTCCTTTCTCAGCCCATTTGTCGTTTGTGTACAGGAGAGTTACTGATTGTTTTTTTTAATAGTGTATCCAGTCACTTTGCTGAAGATGTTTATCAGCTGTAGGAGTTCTCTGTTGGAATTTGTGGGGTCGCTTACATACACTATCATGTCATCTGCAAAGAGTGATATTTTGACTTATTTCTTCCCAATTTCTATCCCTTTGACATCCTTTAGTTGTCTTTTTGCTCCAGGTAGAACTTCAAGTACTATATTGAAGAGGTATGGAGACAGTGGGCAGCCTTGTCTTGTTCTAGGTCATTGAGTAGGGAGTAAGTTGTTTAGTTTCCATGAGTTTGTAGGCTTTCTGATGTTTCTGTGGTTTAGTTCCCGCTTTAATTCATGATGTTTGATAATATTCAAGGTGTTATTTCAATTTTCTTGTATCTGTGTGGCTTGCTTTGTGACTGAGTATGTGGTCAATTTTGGAGTAGGTTCTATGAGATATTGAGGAGAAGGTATATTCTTTTGCGTTTGGGTGAAATGTTCTGTAGATATCTGATAGTTCCATTTGATTCATGATGTCTGTTAGCTTTATTATTTCCCCATTTAGTTTCTGTCTGTATGATCTGTCTGTTGGAGTGAGTGGGATGTTGAAATATCCCACTGCATCAATGGCCTCAACTTAAAGACACAGGTTAACAGAATGGATGCAAAAATAGTACCCATCATTCTGCTGCATACAAGAAACGCACCTCAACAATAAAGACAGACATCACCTCAGAGTAAAGGTCTTCAAAAAGGTAACAAACAACATTTGTAAAAGAAACATTACTAAAGGTTTATGTTCTTCTTGATAGTAGGTAAACAACAGCTGCTTTTTCATCCTCTGCTGCCTCTTCTCAGGCAGCTGTTCTGGCTAAGGTTGAAAGGTATTAATTCTTATTTTTGCTACTCAGAATCTCATCTCTGTTTCTCCTTTGTAAACTATATCTTTAAATACATTGTTTGTAAATTAAAATTGAACATACTTTCTTTCCACCTATCACATTTGGTGCTTACCACTGGAGAAGGTAAAGGAATGTTGTTGATTAACCTTTTATTTAATTCCTCTATATTCTTCAGAAACATGATTTCAACCTTTCCCTTGCCATCTTAAAAAGCATATTTTATGAGCTCCTTTCAAGGTCTTTCTGTTTGCCTGTTAATCATATATGTTGATTAATTTTACTATTTAACAAAAAACTATACACAGGATCTCTTAAAATATATTGCCACAGACTGACATTTATTAATCCTTGTGTTTTACTTAGATGACTTGATGGATAAATTTTAGTAAAGAATTGTGAAGTTTGAGACAAGAATTGGAAACAAATGTGATTGCGTGAATGAATGAATAAAAGAGAACCAGGAGAAATACCATACTATTTATTCAGTAAATGTTTATGTAAGAACTGTTATAGTGAGAAGTAGTCAATAGAATGAGGATCAAAATTTTACATTTTCATCTATTGTAATGGCAGCTAAATTATGTAATGCAAGGTAGCATCCTTTGAAAACCTAGATTTTTTTTCTAGAATAAAGTTAATAGTAATTTTTTCATGTGCATGTTTAAATCATGCAAAGATTAAGAGTTATTTTCTTCATGTTTATGAAATGCCACTTCGAGTTTTTTTCAGATTTTTTTTTTTTGAGGTTTTTGATAAAAACTGAGGAAAAGAAGAAATTATGTAAGCCAGGTGTGCCTTGTGCATGCCTGTCTCCTTGCACTGAGGGCAAGGAGCAGAGAGATCACCATGAGTTCAAGACAAATCCAAGTTCAAGAACATACAGGAATGCCATAGGAAGACCCTGTGTTGGAGAGAGGGGGGAAGAGGAGGAGGAGAGGGGACAGAGAGGTGGAGGCAAGAGAGAGAGAAAGAGAGAGAGGAAGAGAGTGAGACTCTGTTCAATGCTTCTTTTAGAGGTGCTATTCACCAAGCCTGATGAGCTAGGTCTGATGGCAGACTCCACACAGCAGCAGAAGAGAACAGAGTTTTGCAAATTGCCCTCTGACCTCCACAATAGGTCATGTCATGCCCTCCACCACACAACTATGTACATACTCACACATATAAATAAATATAGATAAAAAGAAAAGGAAATGCATAAAAATATGACTATTTGAGATGAGGAAATGGGATGAATTCTAGTTTATATCTTAATAACTTGAAACAAGATACACAGTTTCACATGTATAGGTTAATAAATATGGACTAACTACAGGAATTGCACTGGAAGAGAAGGTATTATAACTTGAGTCTACTCTTTATATCTATCTATCTATCTATCTATCTATCTATCTATCTATCTATCTCTATCTCTATCTATCCATCTCTATCTAGCTGTGTGTGTTCACTCATGTACTCATGTCCATGCTTACGTCTGTGTGCTTTGTATTAAAGAAAGACACAGTATAGACTGGCAAATGGAACAGATTGTTCTTACGGAGTAGAGCAGGGAATAATACAAATCAAACCTCAGGCACACAAAAAAAATCTATAGCAATGGAAGTTCTGTGTATGTGGGCATAAGTGAAGTAATAGGTGTTTTTTGGCTGCAAGGTGCAGTGAAGCAGATATACGCTGTCCTCACTGAGGGCTAATGTTCCCTCAGTAGGATATTTGGAGCATGATTTATTTGTATTATGGATAAAACTAAGAGAATAGCATCGAAGTACTAAACCAGACACATTCAACAGTAATGACAAAGTAGAACAAGAATACAAAGGTAAAAGGAATTCCACATATTTTATTTTTAGAAGATTCAAAACAGCCTTTTTAAAGAAGAAAGGGGGGATCAATAAATAGAAAAAAAAGTTCAACATTCCTAAGTATAAAGAAAAATTTAAAACAAAGCAAGCAAACAGACAAAATAAAATAAATAAATAAAACATGACTGTGTTCTCAAAAACATGGTGTTCTGTTACTTACAGGACCATGAGTGATTGGAGGTGCGCCTCACTCATGGCGACTATATTCCATGAAGTCTATTGTACACTGAGGAATCCTGATTCCCTCCAGTTATCATAATATTTATATAGGCTTAAGATCAGTATTGAGTTACTTTGAGTTTGTGAGTCTGGTGAGGTTGGGAGTTCAAAGTGACCACGCTTGGGTGAACTCATTAGCAGATGATTTTACACAGTATATCTTCAATAGATTCTGAATCAAGAGTAAGAAAAACTATGCTTGAGGGAAGGCACAGCAATTAAATAGCACAAATGTGTAAAATGATATGAGAGTATGTAAATATGTTCCAGAACTAAAGCGAAAACAAAATAATGGTGGAGTGACTCATAAAAAACAGATAGCTAGAAGAGATAAAAATATTGAATTTATATAGTAACCAACAAATTAATATACAATTTAATATAGAAATAATGATGTTCACATTAAACTTATGTCATATGTACAACACAGAACAAAATGAATTTGGATAAATGTGTTTCCAAAGGCAAAAGAGGAATAGATAATATTTCTATATTTGTTAATCTACAAAATAAATAAATCTCTTACATCATTGCAAATTATTTGAGAGTGCCTACAGCATAGGTTCTCTGTATGTTATATAGTTTGCTGTTGTTTTTTTTATTTCTAAGCATTTAAACAAGAAAAATATGTGCACAGTTTCAGCAATACAGCAAAACAAATATTTTACCTGAAAAATAACTGAAATACAAGTTTTTGTCTTGATCCAGAATAAGCATGCCTTTTACTTAATTACAAAAAAACTGTACATAGTAAGATTTAAGACTCATTTTAAAACAGTTTACACACTTTAAAAATATAATCTTAGAAAATGATATAAGTAAAAAAAGTATGTGGAAGGGAAAATATAAGGTATTTCCTAAAATATAAATAAAGAAGCAGATGCTACGACTCATAGACAAACTCAGGGCAGAGTGTAGGAAACCTTATGAAAGAAGAGGAGATAGAAATACCTGGAGGGGCAGGGGTTCCACAAGGAGAGCAACAGAACCAAATAATCTGGCTACAGGGGTCTTTTCTGAGACTGATACTCCAACCAAGGACGATGCATGGAGATAACCTAGAACCCCTACACAGATTTAACCCATAGCAGCTCAGTGTCCAAGTGGGTACCCTAGTAATGGGAACAACGACTGTCTCTGACATGAACTCAGTGGCTGATTCTCTGATCACCTACTCCTGAGGGGGAAGCAGTTTTATCAGACCACAGAGCAAGACAATGCAGCCAATCCTGATGAGACCTGATAGGGTAGGGTCAGAGGACAGGGGAGGAGGACCTCCCCAACAGTGGATTGGGGAGGGGTATGGGAGGAGATGAGGGAAAGAGGGTGGAGTTGGGAGGAGAGGATGGAGGGGGCTACAGCTGGGCTACCAAGTGACTAAACTGTAATTAATTAAATGAAAATAAATTAAAAAAATAAAAATATGTAAATAAAGAGAAATAATTTTACCTATTTAACTTAATAAGACAAATGTCTTTATCACAGATATACATTCTAAAAACCTGATTCTGAATGAGAATAAAAGATTGCATATTTTATCTTCAAAATGAAATTCAGAAAAGAATTAAATGTTTTGTTGGGAATATCCTTGCAGAACTTAGCAGAAGACAGTCTTAATTACTATTATATTATTTTACAGTGTGTCACTATCAAATATACATCGTTGTTTTATTATCCATCATCTCTCTCTCAGCACTGATTTAATATTTATAATTTATTTTAGTGATAATAATTTATCTTTCTCCTAATCTTTCAGAATAGCAGTTTAAACACTGTTTAAAACCTAGAAGGATAATTTTCAAGGTATTTGAACAGCAACTATGATTTAGAACCAGTTGGTAGCTACAGCAATGTTGCCCACAGGGACTCGGCTTCAACATGACCCCATCTGGCATCAAATAAATCACATAAAGATATGTGCTCAAAATAAGTCAGCTCTTCACCTTAAATGTGTGAACAATTTTGCATATCCATAATTGTCAATATGGCACCCTTCAGGATACTTTAGAATCCCTGGGCAGAGAGCCAATCAGCCTTATGTTCAGTTATGTATGAGCCAGCTGGACATCTGACAGGTGCTTCCTGTTAGCTAACTACTGTCATCCACACTCTTTAACCCTCCAGTGACTCTGGTGTTCTTCAATCGTTCTCCTAGAAATAGGTCCTGACCCAAATGGGTGAAGTGTAACATGGTCATCAAACAGTGATGGGAGCACTTGTATTAGTAACAATGAAATAACGGCTATGACGGTTCTGGAGAACCTGCCAAGTACTCACTTGTGAAAAAGACTTCACCTTGATTCTGATCTCTTACAAATATGATTAATAAGACAGAAACCACATTTAACACTAAACCTCAGCAAAAGCTACTGATGTGAATGTCAAGTTGACTGAAATTTTATCATGCAGGAGGCTACCACTTTTTAAAGTTTTCTTATATTTGAAGCTCTTTACAAACCAAGAAAATTCCTTATTTATATTTCATAAAGAACTCTCTATAGCGAAATGTTTACAAGGGAAAATGATCAAATAATTAATCCCTGTTAAAAATAATTATTAATGTCAACACTCTCATAACTATTGAGCACATGATGTTGTTTGGGTTTGTGGCAGGAAAACTAACCTTTTGTGCAACATAGAAGTATTTATCACCTCTAAGCACGATGAACTGGATGTTCCCTTGTTAAAAGAATAGAATATTAGAAACAGACCATATGTGGTAGAAGAAACATTAGGCTGTGACAAAATGTGATGAGTTAAGAAGCCAAGTGCATTTCCTTAATGCTTCTCCACCATTTGAGAATCCTGTGTTGAGAATTCTCTATTTAGCTCTGTATCCCATTTTTAAATTGGATTATTTGTTTTGGTGGTGTTTGATTTCTTGAGTTCCTTATATATTTTGAATATTAGCTCTTTGTCAGATGTAGGATCAGTGAAGATCTTTTCCCAATCTGTAGACTGCTACTTCATTCTCTTAATAGTCTCCTTTGCTTTACAGAAGACTTTTAGTGTCAAGAGGTCCCATTTATTAATTGTAGATCTTAGGGCCTGAGCTGTTGGTGCTCTCTTCAGAAAGTTGTCTCCTGTGCCAGTTAGTTCGAGGCTCTTAACCATTTTCTCCTTTAGCAGATTTAGTGTATTTGGTTTTACATTGAAGTCTTTCACCTATGTGGACTTTAGTTTTGTGCAGGGTGATTAATATAGATCTATTTGAATTTTTTCTACATGTATACATCTGTTAGACCAGCACCATTTTTTGAAGATGCTGCCTTTTTTCCATTGTGCAAAGGTGTGTTAGTCTCTAGCCTGTTTCTATGCCAGGACCATGAAGTTTTTATTACTATTGTTCTGTAGTATAGCTTGATGTCAGGTATGGAGGTACCTCCAGACATTCTAATATTGTATATGATTGTTTTCACTGTTCTGGGTATTTTTGTTTTTCCATGTGGAGTTTATAATTGTTCTTTCAAGGTCTGTGAAAAAATTGTGTTAGTATTTTGATGAAGATTGCATTGAATTGCCTTTGGTAAAATGGCCATTTTTACTATGTTAATCCTACCAATTCATAAGTGTGAGAGATATTTCCATTTTCTGGTATCTTCTTCAATTTGATTTTTCAGAGACTTGAAGTTCTTTTTATACAGGTCTTTGACTTTCTTAGTCAGAGTTACTCCTAGATACTAGATATTATTTGTGGATATTGTGAAGGGTGTGATTTCTTTAATTACTTTTTTCTTTTTTTATTTTATTTTAACTTTTTTAATATTAATCACAGGTCATTTACTTTGTATCCCAGCAATAGCCCTCTCTCTCATTCCCTCCCATTCCCACCCTCTCTACCTCATCTCCTAGCTATCCCTTTCCAAGTCCACTGATAGGGGAGGACCTCCTCCCCTTACATCTGACCCTAGCTTATCAGGTATCTTCAGGACTGGCTGCAATGTCCTTCTCTATGGCCTAGCAGGGCTGTTCCTCCCTCAGGTGTGTGGGGGGAGATAAAGGAGCCAGTCATTGAGTTCATGTCGAGAATAGTTCCTGTTCCCCTTACTAGGAAAACCCACTTGGATACTGAGCTACCATGGGCTACATCTGAGCAGGGGTTCTAGGTTGTATCCATCTATAGTCCTTGATTGGAGAAACACTCTCCAATCAAGATCTCCCATGCCCTGATATATTTTTTCCTTGTGGAGCTCCTGTCCTCTCCCTGGCATACTAACTCTCCCTTTTATCATATGATTCCCTGTACTCTACCAAAGATTTGGTTATGACTCTCAGCATCTGCTTTGATACTTTCTTAGGTAGAGTCTTTCAGAAGCCCTCTGCGGTAGGCTCCTGTCTTGTTTTTTGACTTCTTCTACTTCCCATGTCCATCCAATTTGTCTTTCTACGTAAGGATTGATCATCTTGACCCAGGTCCTCTTTCTTGTTTATCTTCTTTAGGTGTATATACTTTAGTATATTTATCACTCCTCCATTGCTGGTGGGAATGTAAACTTGTACAACCACTTTGGAAATCAATCTGGCACTTTCTCAGACAATTAGGAATAGCGCTTTCTTAGGATCCAACTATACAACTCCTAGGCATATATCCAAAATATGCTCAAGTACACAACAAAGACATTAGCTCAACCATGTCTGTAGCAGCTTTATTCATAATAGCCAGGAACTGGAAACAACCCAGATGTTCCTCAGTTGAGGAATAGATATAGAAATTGTGGTACATCTGCACAATGAACACTATTCAGCAATTAAAAACAAGGAAATCATGAAATTTGCAGGCAAATGGTGGGATCTAGAAAAGATCACCCTGAGTGAGGTACCATAGGAGCAGAAAGACACACACAGTATATACTCACTTATTTAGTCCTTAATTTCTTTCCCAGCCCATTTGTCATTTGTATACAGAAAAGCTACTATTTTTTTTAATTAATCTTATATCCAGCCACTTTACTGAATGAGTTTATCAGCTGTGGGAGAGTTCTGGTGGAATTTATGGGGCCAATTATGTATAATAACATATCATCTATGAATAGGCATAATTTAACCTCTTACTTTCTGTTTTGTATCCCTTTGATATCGTTCAATTGTCTTATTGCTCAAGGTAGAATTTCAAGCACTATACTGAAGAGAGATGGGAAGATTTGAACACCTTGTATTGTCCTTGATTTTAGTGGGATTGCTTTGAGTTTCTCTAACTAGTCATGAGGGTAAAGCCAATCAAAATGACTCTGACTCCGTCTTACACTTGTCAGAATGGTCAAGATAAAAAACTCATGCTGGCAAGGATGGGGAGAAAGCGGAACATTTCTCCATTGCTGGTGGGAGTGCAAACTTGTAAAGCAACTTAGAAAATTTATCTAGCGCTTTCTCATAAAACTGAGAATAGACATTCTTCAGGACCCAGGTATGTCACTCCTGGGCATACACCTGAAAGATGCTCCACTATACAACGAGGACATTTGCTCAACCTAGAAATCCCTCAACTGAAGTAAGAATAAAGAAACTGTGGTAAATTTAAACAATGGAATACTATTCAGCCATTACAAACAAGGAAATCATGAAATTTGCAGGCATATGTATGGAAGTAGAAAAAACCATCCTGAGTGAGGTAACAGACCCAGATAGACACACATGGTATATACTCACTTATAAGTGGGTTTTAGTCATATACAGGACAGACATACTACAATGCACAGAAACCAAGAAGATAAGTCCAATGGACATCTTAGGCTTCATGTTGTCCCTCTAGTTAGGGGAGTGGGAGATATCTCTGACATAGACTATGTTTCCTGCTTTTGACCACTTCCCCCTTTTGGTCACCTCAACTACAAGGCCAGGGGTGGGGAGAAGAAGTCACTCATCATGTGAATAGCTAGGCTGGGGTGTCTTGGTAGGGGGTTCTCTTATTCTGATAAGTAGGGAAGAAGAGATGCAGGAGGAAGGGCAGAACTGTGAGGAGAGGAGCGAGGCTCCTAAGACCAAGATGTAAATTAAATTAATTAATAAAAAAAAGCCAAGGGCTGACTACAAACACAGGTGGGTATGATTTTTTAAGCTCTTCACTATGACCTATTTCTGCCACATAGATACTGCATTCCTGAAGTTGCCCAACGTGCCAGAAGAATGCCACCATCCAATTTATTTTTAAAAACACTTCAGCTTAAGGACAAAGACAGCATGGCAAAGCAAAAGAATGAGGAAATACTTTATTTTAATATGCAATGTTTAACACTCATTTTCTAAGATATACAGAATTTATAGGTGGTAAACTGGAATGCTACTTTAGGAGTGATTATGTAAAAAGAGAGAAGTCAAACTATATGGTTCCAATCTTGCCATTTGGCCTCCTTCAATGAAATAGTATTGCTATAGTCTCTAGTGGATATCAAAACATCAAATACTAACTGATATATAACTTTGTTGCAGAGAAGAAAGTTGAAAGAAACTCTGTATCTCATAGGGCTTTTAAAAATAAACAAACAATAAACAACATAAATAAAGTAAATCCAGCCTGAAAAAGCTATTTGACCCAATCAACTTATGAGACAATAAAGACAATGAGCAGCTTTAATTAAAATATTTTAAATAAGCTTTTTTTTTTAAAAAAAGGATGCCTCTAATAGGTAATAAAATCTCAAAAGGTCATCCCCAAACACATATAAATATGAGCAAGATTATATGTACACAGTAAGTTATGTTTATAAATATGTATGTATATGTGTGTTTTTGTATATGTATAAAAATAATTAAGGAATAAAAGAAGAAAATTTGAGGGAATGGAGGGCTTGGGAGATGCTAGAAGTATGAAAGGGGGAAATAATATAAATACAGTAGTCATGTAAATGTATCAAACCAAAAAAATAAAGAATAAATGATATTTAAACAAAAATATTTTAAATAATATTGCTTAATTCATACAACACATTAGGTAATTACATGAGGCAAATTAAGCAAGAATTATTTCTGTGCACAAGCAAACCAAAAATAAAGCTATTTTATAAACAAAAGTAGACTAATAATGTATAAAATAAATGCAGTATGTGAGTTTTTGGTTGTGAAACAAGAGAAAAATATTTAGATATTTGTGTAACAAATTGACACTTGTCAAAGTGGAAAGATGTTAGGATATGACACTTTTCTTGTTTTGTTATAAAAATGGGATTTAAGCATGTTGATTTTGACAAAATATTAGAAGAAAGAGGAACTCACAAAGAATGTACAGCATACCTTCAGCTATACTACTCCTAGGCATATATCCAAAATATGCTCAAGTACACAACAAAGACATTAGCTCAACCATGTCTGTAGCAGCTTTATTCATAATAGCCAGGAACTGGAAACAACCCAGATGTCCCTCAGTTGAGGAATAGATATAGAAATTGTGGTACATCTGCACAATGGAACACTATTCAGCAATTAAAAACAAGGAAATCATGAAATTTGCAGGCAAATGGTGGGAACTAGAAAAAAAAATCATCCTGATTGAGGTATCCCAGAAGCAGAAAGATACACATCGTATATACTCATTTATAAGTAGATATTAGACATATAGTATAGGATAATCACACTGAAATTTATACAACTAAAGAAGCTAATCAAGGAGGACCCTGGGTAAGATCTCAATCCCCATTCAGAAAGGCAAAGAGGATGGACATCAGAAGAGGGAGAAAACAGGGAACAAGACAGGAGCCTACCACAGAATGACTGAAAGACTCTACCCTGCAGAATAGCAAAGAAGATCCTAAGAATCACAGCCAAAGTTTGGACAGAGTGCAGGGAATCTTAGGAAAGAAGGGTGAGATAAAAAGACCTGGAGGGGACAGGAGTTCCACAAGGAGAGCAACAGAACCAAAGTATCTGGGCACTGGGTCTTTTTAGAGACTGATACTCCAACCAAGGAACATGCATGGAGATAACCTAGAACTCCTGCAAAGTTGTAGCCCATGATAGCTCAGTGTCCAAGTGAGTACCCTAGTAATGAGAACCGGGATTGTTTTTTTGTCTCTGACATGAACTCAGTGGCTGGCTCTTTGCTCACCTCCCTCTAAGGGGGGGGGGCAGCCTTACCTGGCGACAGAGGAAGACAATGCAGCCAGCCCTGATGAGACCGGATAGGCTAGGGTCAAATGGAAAGGTAAGAGGACCACCACTATCAGTGGACTTGAAGAGGGTCATGGGAGGAGATGAGGGAGGGAGAGTGGGATTGGAAGGGGAAGAGGGAGGGGGCTACAGCTGGGATACAATGCGAATAAAGTATAATTAATGAAAAATAAATTAATTGAAAAGAATGCACAGCATAATTGCATCATAGGAGAGAATGTTGCCTTAATATTGTATTTGTATGATCTCTTTAATAAAAAATAGAAAAAGCAATGAATTGTTAAAGTATTTTAAGTGCCATTTCATATTATGTCTACTTTTTATTACATGCCTCTTTCTTCCTCTATTCCTCTCTTTCTTTCTTCCTTCCTTCCTGGTTTTCTTGCTTGCTTTCTTGCTTTTTTTCTTTTTCTTCGGCTGTCTTGAAACTCTGTTTACCAGGATGGCCTCAAACTCATAAGGATCCATCTGACTCAGCTGCCCAAGTGTTGGGATTAATGTCGTGCAGCACCACACCTCATTTATTACATGCTTTTTAAATATACATTATTTCCAATACCAGTATGTATTCTGTCATTCCAGCAAATTATGTTATGATCTTCAAAAATAAATCCTGGAACACTCAGCAGTTCTATAAAAAGAAGTTTAAGTGTGAATATGTTCCCAACTTTATCCTGAGAGCAGGGCCAGGATGTCTTAACTATTCTTTCATGTCAACAGACTTGGTACTCAACCTTTCGTAGGACAGCTACTGTCATCAGATTTGCTACAATGTAATGATGTAGGACAGAAATGCATTTAAAGGAAACAATTTAAATGCTTCATAAAAAATCTTAACAGTGTTGGGATTTTTTTATGAATGAAGTTGAACATTCTCTGAAGTTTACATTTAAGCAAATTTCATTTCTTATAAACAACTGATTCCTACTGTTACTCTATAGGACTAGATTTCCTGTGACCAAATTAACAAACTCTTATGCTTCCCTCAGCATAGGGAAATGTCACAGGTACTATAATGCTGACAGAACATAATTTAAAAGTTAAAATACCTGCATCATGAACTTTAATATAAGCTTTAAGAAAAACTATTATTTTGCAAATAACTAATTAATGAAAACAGAGGTTTTTTTTTCTTTTTTATCTTTATTATTAGTTATATTTTATTAACTCTGTATCCCAGCTGTATCCCGCTCCCTCATTCTCTCCCAGTCTCACCCTCTCTCCCTCATTTCCTCCCTGCCCCTTTCCAAGTACCCTGATTGGGGAGGACCTCCTCCCCTTTCATCTGACTCTGGTTTATCAGGTATCTTCAGGACTGGCTGCAAAGTTCTCCTCTGTAGCCTAGCAGGACTGCTCCTCCCTTGAAGGGTGGGGAAGTCAAAGAGCCTGCCATTGAGTTCCTGTCAGAAACAGTCCCTGTTCCCCTTACTATGGGAAACCAATTGGTTACTGAGCTACCAAGGGCTTCATCCGAGCAGAGATTCTAGGTTATATCCATACAAGGTCCTTGGTGGAGTATCAATCTCAGAAAAGACCCCTGTGCCCAGATATATTTGGTTCTTGTGGAGCTCCTATCCTTTCTACATCATACTAACTCCTCCTTCTTTCATATGATTCCCTGAACTCTGCCGAAGGTTTGGTTATGAATCTTAGTATCTGCTTTGATACACTGCTAGATAGAGTCTTTCAGAGTCCCTCTGCAGTAGGCTCCTGTCCTGTTACTTGTTTTCTCCTATGTGCAATGCACATCCCATTTGTCTTTCTAAGTGAGGATTGATCATCTTACTCCATGTCCTCTTTCTTGTTTATCTTCTTTAGGTGTATAGATTTCAGTATGTTTATCCTATCTTATAGGTCTATATAAGTGAGTATATACCATGTATGTCTTTCTCCTTCTGGGATACCTCACTCAGAATGATATTTTCTAGATCCCACCAGTTGCCTGAAAATTTCATGATTTCCTCATTGTTGATTGCTGAGTAATATTCCATTGTGTAAAAATACCACAATTTCTGTATCCATTCCTCAACTGAGGGACATCTGGGTTGTTTCCAGGTTCTGGCTATTACAAATAAGGCTGCTACAAACATGGTTGAACAAATGTCCTTGTTATGTACTTGAACACCTTTTGGATATATGCCTAGGAGTGGTATAGCTGGGTCTTTTGGAAGCACTATTCCTAATTGACATTAGAGGTTTTAATTGTGCAATCATACAAAATGTTACAAAAGAAACTTACAGAAGGGAATGCTTAGCATGGCTTATGGTATCAGGGGAGATAGTCTATGATGGTGTAGAAGCCATACAGCCAGGAGCATAAGTCAGATGGTCATGTTATAGCTACAGTCAGGAAGCAGAGAGAAAGGAATATTGGTCCTCAGCCTCTGTTCTCTTTATTATCCAGCTCAGGACACCAGCACATGCCATAGTGCCAGCAACCATTGAGGTGATTACACCCACCTCAATTAGTCAAATCTATCTAGTCCCTTGCAGACATGCATGGCCACAGGCCAAGCCTCAAGGTGATTCTAGATACTGTCAAGTTATTATTGTATTAGCAATCACATGTGGTATCTACCTTTCACCTAAAAAATATAAAAATTAATTGAGTGTGCTTTATATTAGTGTGACAAACGACTTGATGCCTTGTCACTGTTTTATAACTTTTAGAGATTCGTTTATTGTATTGTATGTGTATGAGTGCTTTGCCTGGATGCCTGGATGTTCACCATGTGCACGCCTGTTGTATTCCAAGCAATAGGGGTTACTTGTGGTTATGAGCCACCATGTGGTTACTGGGAATTGAACCTGAATCCTCTGTAGGAGCAACAATGTGCATCACTGCGCATCACTGTGATTTCTCATTACTGTGTGTGTGAGCACTGACAGTTACTAGGTGTTTCAAGAATAACTAAAAATTGTGAACAAATGATTACTATGACACAAAGAGGGGAATTTAATTGACTCACTTATTCCTACTAAAATTAAGCATAATTGCTGTACCAAAAGTGACAAGGAACCTCCAAATATACACCCTGATGTAAGATGGAGTACCAGTATGAACTTAAAGAAATGCCAGCAGAAAGATTCTAAATCTTTTTCCTCCTTAGAGTAATCATTTTGGGTTGCTTAAGTGTCATTTTAATTGTGAAATTCATCTTTGACATGTGATTAATCAGAGTTCTTGAGGAAAATAGAAGACATAATCTTAAGTGTGACAGCTGCTCAGCACTTGAAAATATCAATTGCATTTGTCCCTCAGGCTTTGAGAAGCTGAGCATTCCCAGATCCCTCAAGTGCTTCAGATGGCACACTGTCATAGTCACATGTTATTCTCTGTCTTCTTCAAAATATAGCTCTCAGAGCCAAACTAACATCTCATCTGTGATGAGACCAGCTTGTGTGAAGGCACAGACCTTCCTCTGTGTAAGGCTTCTGTTAATGTATCCTATTCTCTATCGTGACTTAACATCCCCATCCCCAGAGTAACTTGCACCAGAATTGTGACAACTGAATTCTCCTCTTCTACTTACATTGGTTTTTCTAAAAATGTACTCATCGCTCTATTGTGTAAACCATATTAATAAAATATTGATTTATATTAAGTACTAGAAAATATACTTATTCAAATTTATCTATAGATGGCCTGCTAGATTATTAATCTTGTTTTGAACTAGGTAGGTAAAAGAAGAAAAAGAATCACTCTCAATTTGCTGTTTTCAACTAACTACTTTTCAAATATACAATACAGAAAAGGCAAAAACAAGAAGTATGTTTTTTTTTTAATTTTTTTATTTAGCTTTTATTAAATACACTTTATTCCTTTTGTATCCCCCCATAAGTCACTCCCTCCTCCCCTCCCGGTCCCACCCTCCCCCCCTTTCTGCATGCATGCCTCTCCCCAAGTCCACTGATAGGGG
>REGO01001047.1:103937-124702 GCA_010120015.1 Rhombomys opimus
GGTTGATCTCAGGGTTCCTGGTCTTTTGTAGGTCTGAGGTTGGGGCTCTGTGCCCCAGAACCCAAGAGGTAATCTTTGGCGGGTGAGTACTGCTCTGGTGTCTTGGGGCACACAGCTCTGTCTGTAAGGAGTAGTTGGTACAAAGCAGGCCTCTGGGTTGGCGGAGCGTGCGCCCACCTTCTAGTCTGCGGGAGCTGAGTTTCCAATCACTCTGTGCTCCCTATTTGGGCCCAGATCTGTAATGACTGGGCTTACTCGCCTGTTTGCGATCTGCAGTCTGCTAGACTTTCCCTAGGTGACCCCAGCAGCACGGTTTCTTCCTTCTTTGTGGGGTCGTCTCCGGACAGGGGTTCCCAGTCCCTGTTGTACTGAGGCATGCTGCTTTTCTGTACCGCTGAGTTGAGCGCTCAGCTCTCCACGCGCAGCAGGAGTTCAGCTTTAAGGACGGCGGGAAACCTCTGTCTCAGAGACCTTTCGGGGAAAGACTGGGTGACCCGCGATCAGACCCGCAACCTTGCTTCCCCGTGGGGTCCCCCCGCGACTGGGACTCCCAGCCTCAGGTGCCCTTGTGCCCACAGATCAACCTGGGAAAGTGATGGGGACACGCAGATTTAAGGCACCAGCCCGGAGACCCAAAGTCCACGTCACCCAGGAACTCTTCCAGGTTCTGGCTGGGCAGCCGAGAGTGGACCCGACCGATTCCCACACTGTGGGAGCCTCCCCTCACCTGGGAAACACGACTGCTGTGGTTTCGGGGCCCAGAGTTCAGTCTCCTGGTCGCTGCATGGAGAGTCCTGTCCTGCTTCTCAGACACGGTGCTCTCCCGGCGCCGCCATCTTGGCTTCCCTATCAAATTCTTATTATGTATCAAATTATTATCAAATTATGATGTATCAAATTCTTAAATGTGAAGTGTCTTGACCATTTGTGATTCCATGGACCAACAGTAGCACTTTGACACTCCTAATTAAGTAAATAGAGTTAATCAGAATATTACACAGATTATGGGGATTCATTGTTCATGTGAAACACTTAATAAATACAAGAATCAGTTAACCTAGGAGAAACAAGGGTGATCCTGTGAAAACAACAAAGAGGTTGGTATAGCTTCTCAAAAAATAATCTCAGCCCACAGCTTAAAATAGCCTCTGGGTAGCCAACCCCAGCGTGCCTCGTGGGCAATGCAAATAGGTCCACATACAGGGAAGCAAGCCAGATCCTCAGCCTTAGCCAAATATGGAGTTGTTTGTGACAGAGAGCACTCACCGTCAGGAAGGTGGAAGGCGGAAACCAGCTCCATCTTTAAGGCGCGGCATTACGCAGCTCTCTACAGTTCAGATTGTCCAAGGTTCCTGAATAAACTGCATTGAGAAAAACAAAAAAAAAAAAAAAAAGATCAGAAAGAAGGAGAGGAGGACCTCCCCTATCAGTGGACTTGGGGAGAGGCATTCATGCAGAAAGGGGGGGGAGGGTGGGACCGGGAGGGGAGGAGGGAGGGACTTATGGGGGGATACAAAAGGAATAAAGTGTATTTAATAAAAGTTAAATAAAAAATTAAAAAAAAATTTAATTACTGTGACAAAATACTGAATAAAAGCAACTTAAGTGGTGAAAAAAAAATAATCTCAGATACATCATGGAAGCACTGATGGGACACATACAAAAGTGACAGGTGTGCTGTGCATGAGAGGTAGACTTTGGGATTGAATATAACATTGCATGTCTGTATAAATAGGATGGGATTTGGGGTAGAGAGAATATAAATAAGTGATTAAAAAAGAAAGAATGAAGCACTTGATTGAAGTAAAATTAAAAATAAGTACACTTAACCTGTAATCCCACTTCGTGTTCAATGGGATTAAGATGTTCAGGTGATAACAATAGATATCAGATTCCTAGAGGTCAGTGCTCTCCTGTGGCTCATCAAGCAGGAAGTTTACCATAAGTAATAGGAAAAGAGTCATATAAGATGATCTTAAATGCCAAGGAATCAGTGGCATCTTCTAAGCAATCAGAAGATAACGGAAAAAGGGACCTATTAAAATATTTCAAAATTATGCATGTTGAAAAGAATAACCCAGATATTCGTGTTGAAAATAAAAACCTGATGAAATGGGAGTATTATTATTGATGATGTTATAAAATTAAGACTTCCTTTGTTTCCAAATTAAAAGTGATTGTGCTAGTGTATATGGAATTTGTTGACATAAACGATATCAGATGTTTCACTTAATAAACCAAGTCAGAGGCCTGGCAAAAGGATGAAATGAGTGTTGGTTCATTGGATTCAAGTGTAAATAGCAAACTTGAAGGAGAAGGGAATAACTGTAAGAGTGTTTGAATATGACATTGACATCTAGTTGTAAACTTGATCAGTGTTATACCTAATGTATAGGGCCATGGGCATGAGCAACAGGAACAATTACAAAAGAAGAAAAGATCAATTGTGTGGTCTTAATTCTTTCAATGGTGAAATGTCCTCTGAAGCATATGTGAAGTCATGGCCCAATAATGTTTCCTCCATTGTGAGTACATAAAATATAGAAGATTATTTATTATTATTATTATTATTATTATTATTATTATTATTATTAATGGTGGCAGTGGTCAATTTAATGTTTGATGCATTCCAAGTAGAAAATGAAAAGTTTAATTTTTAAAGTTACTTTTTTTTCAACAAGGAAAATAAGAAAATACTTTGTGAAGATGTAGTAAAATTATGTCCTGTAGCATCATTGTTGCCCAGAAAATGGACAAATGTGGATACTTCACAGTTCATAGTTTCTGTTCATAGGTTTTATTTCAGTATCTTTTGAGTAGTCACAATTTGAGTAAATTCATCATTTTTATTTCAGGCTCAGAAAACACTCCATCAAAGGCAACAGTAAAAGGCTGCTCTGTGACTATTTTGCATTAGTATATGAATCTCAAATAGCTTCTGATTTTATGCATTTATTTCTACAGTGGGAGTAGGGAAAGGACATAGAGCCCTAGGGAAAAAGAAATTCAATATCATTTCACACTCATTAACCATAAAAAAACCAGATGTCATGATCACTTCTGCAGAGAAATGACAAGAACAATGAATGATGAGGAATACAGCATTTGATTAATGACTCTATTTTAGTTGACTAAAAACTTCTAGGTAACACCTCAGTCTCTGCTGCTAGAACGTACTCCATCATGGCCCTGCCTTAGCCAGTATGTGTTTTATATTTTGACTTTTAGATGGTAAATTCTTGTTTCATACAAGAATAATTATGGATTGTATTTATGTAAGCTTATATTGAATTTGAATATATTTAGGATGAATAATATATATTGTCAAGAGGAAGTCAAAATATTTTTGAAGAAAAATAATTTTTCCTTTAAAGACACTAAGGGTCAGGCTGAGGAAATAGGTCAAAGGAAAGCATTTGTTGCATGCCCTAGTTTGTTTTTTTGTTGATATTCTAAAACAAATTTGGGGGTTGGTGTTATTTCATCTCACCACAGTCCGTCCTAGAAGAAAGCCATGGGCAGGAACTCAACACTAATTCCTGGCTTGTTTAGGCTGGCTTGCTCAGCCACATTTTAATACAGCCCAGGCTCCTCTGTTCACTGAAGGTATGCCCACAGTGGGCTGAACTACATATATTTACAATTTAAAAATGCATTGGAGAGATACTCTTGGGCCAATCTAAAGAAGGCTATTCCTCAACTGGAACTTAATTTCCTAGTATGTGTATGTTTGTGTCGGAGGCTAACTATGAAACTATACATGCATGAAAACATCAATTTTGGATCTCCCACACATATGTGAAAGCCATACATAGCTTTACACATCTGTAATCTCAGGATAAGATGTAGGGGGGTAGATAAATCCTGGTAATTAGCTGCTAAGACAGTCTAGCTGAAACAGCTAGCTCTAGATACCAGTGAGAGGTTCCTGTCTTCAAAACATGGTAAAGAAATGACTGAAGAAGATTCCCAATGTTGACTTCTGGCCTCCAAGTATATTCTCATGGGAAAATACAAATACACAGATAGACAAATGGACACCACACACACACACACACACACACACACAGAGAGAGAGAGAGAGAGAGAGAGAGAGAGAGAGACAGAGACAGAGACAGAGACAGAGACAGAGACAGAGACAGGAACAGATACAGAGAGACTAAAAAGAGAGAGACAGCAAGACAGAGTCAGAGAGGCAAAGGCAGAGTTAGTGGAAAAAGGAAAGAAAGAGAAAAAGAGAGGGCTCTATCTCCCCCTTCTTCCATAAGTTGTCTTCACTTTGCCCAAAATTTGGCTATGAGTCTCAGTATCTCCTTCCATATCCCGCTGGGTGGAGTCTTTCTGGGTAGAGACTACCACCCTGTGGTAGTCTCCTGTCTTGTTGCTTGTTTTCTCCTATTTCCAATGTCTATCTTGTTTGCCCTTCTGAGTGAGGTTTCAGCCTCTTCCCTGGGGTCCTCTTTTAAGTTTAGCTAGTTTAGGTGTACAGATTTTAGTATGTTTATCCTATATTATATGGCTAATATCCACTTATAAGTGAGTGTATATTATATGTGTCTTTCTGCTTCTGGGTTACCTCTCTCAAGATGATCTTTTCTAGTTCCCACCATTTGCCTGAAAATTTCATGATTTCCTTGTTTTTAATTGCTGCAAAGTATTCCATAGTGTAAATGTACTACAATTTCTGTATCCATTCTTCAGCTGAGGGGCTTCTAGGTTGTTTCAAGATTCTGGCTATTATGAATAATACTGCTATGAACATAGTTGAGCAAATGTCTTTGTTGTATGGTTTAGGATCTTTAGCAAAACTTTGGGCAGAGGGCAGGAAACCTTGTGGAAGAAGAGGGAGATAGAAAGAACTGAAGGCGACATTAACTACACAGAAGACCAACAAAGCCAAAGAAAATCCTGGGTCCAAGGGGGACCTGCAGGGACCAATACTCCAAAAATGACCTTGTATGGATAGGACCTAGAACCCGCTGCTCAGTTTCCAAGGGGTTTCCTGAGTAAGGGGATCAGGGGCTGTCTCGGACATGAACTCAGTGTCCAGCTCTTTGTTCACCTCCCTCTATGGGATGCAGCCTTGCCAGGCCACAAGGGAAAATGATGCAACCAGCCCTGATGGGACTTGATAGGCTAGGGTCAGACAGAGGGGGAAGAGGTCCTACCCTATCAGTGGACTAGGGAAGAGACAAAGGGGGAGAATACGGAGGGTGGGTAGAACTAGAAGGAGATGGAGGGGGCCACTGGCAGGATACAAAGTGAATAAATTGTAATGAATAAATAAATAAATAAATAAACAAACTATAAAAAAGAGATGGTTCTTAGGTTTATCAATAATTGAATTATTTTAGCTAAAATGCCTTAATAGTTTGCTTATTATACCTTTTAGATAGAACAAATTTTATTCTGAGATATAATTAATAAGAAAAACAATACGAAGCATGTCCTTTGTCAACCCTGAATTCCAGATAATGCTATGAAAGCAGAGCACATGATACATGTGCCCACACAACAAGCATTTTTCTATAAGGTGAATTAGTACTAAATCCACTTACCAGTTGACCTGTCTGTGGCTTGCTGCACTGTCATCTCTCCTTCTTCACTGAGCAATGCTGCATTGCCAACCTTTTTGCTGCAGGCACAAATACAATTCTATGTTTAGATACACAGATGTTTGTTTTTCTCAAAGATGCACCGACTACTAAAAAGAACTCTTAGGAACAGATAAACCTGTCAAAATATTTGCCTTTTATAGAGAAAATAAAGATAACTTATTCTTAAAATGATTACTGCTTTTAGTACCCTCATGAATTGACTTCTTTGCAATAAGATTAGACAATCTTAGAGCCTGCAAATCAAGTCGTTTTATGGAAGGGTATGTCAGAAATGAGGGAAACTTGAATATTGTGGAACTCTATCTGAAAAAGAGATAAATACAGATTACAATTCCCAAGACGTTAGCTTATCTTTCATTACTACAAAATTATGTGTTCCTTCCACATGGAACTGTCATACAACTGCAACCTTCTGAAATAAAGGGTAGAAACTTGTCATTAAGCTCACTTCTTCAGCCTGAAGCATCCGATAGGAAGTCGATGAACTTACAAGTGATAAACTAGGGCTCCTCATCTACTCCTAATCTGGTCATACACCAGGCAATCAGTCAGTCAGTCAGCTTACTGTTCATTTCTATTTCATCTGATATCCACAAGTTGAAATGAAACCATAGTGATATTTTATTCAGATTCAATGTAAGGATTCAATAATTTATGAACCTATAGAATCTTGTTGAAATAGCATTTGTTAATATTGTGACTGGAATATTTTTACATACATTACAAACTGAAATGTAACAATGGTGTACAAATTGGGACCTATAATTCACATTCTTAGAATATTTTTACCATAAGTAGGCTATTTATAACAGGATAGAAAATTTCCCTACATATATATGCTTTTCATCTTCATGTAAGGCCAAACTGGTAATGTCTTGCTTTTTTTTCTTTTTAAATTAATTTTAATTTTAATTTATTCATTTTATATCCTGGTTTTAGGCCCCCTCTCATTTCTACTTCCAGTCCAGCATTGCCTCCCAGTTTTCCCTATATCCCCTCCCCTACTCCTCAGAGAAAAGTGGCCCCCACCCCAGAATATCAAGTCCATCAGGATTTCGTCCTGCTTTTCAACTTAGTTAACATATAACTTAAAGAGATCACCATACAAAAGCAGTATAGTTTCCCTTAGCAAGATAATAGACTGCTTAGTTGGCACTTTATTTAAAGATAATTGGATTCTTTACATATTTGTATGTTTTATTAAAACATTTTAACTGTTGGGCAGAGTGCATAGAATCTTATGAAAGAAGTGGGAAATAGTAAGATCTGGAGAGGACAGGAGCTCCACAGGAGAGCAACAGAACCAAAAAATCTGAGCACAGGGGTCTTTCCAGAGACTCATACTTTAACCAAGTACCATACATGGAGATAACCTAGAACCCCTGCACAGATGTAGCCCATGGCAGTTCAGTGTCCAAGTTGGTTCCACAGTAATGGGAAGAGGGGCTGCCTGTGACACGAACTGATTGGCCTGCTCTTTGATCACCTCCCCCTAAAGGGGGAGCAGCCTTACCAGGCCACAAAGGAAGACAATGCAGCCACTCCTGATGAGATCTGATAGACTAGGATGAGAAGGAAGGAGAGGAATACCTCCCCTATCAGTGGACTTGGGGAGGGGCATGTGTGAAAAAGGAGGAGGGAAAGTGGGATTGGGAGGGGAGGAGGGTGGGGTTTATGGGGGGATACAAAGTGAATAAAGTTAATTAATAAAAATTAAAAACATTTTTATTAAAATACATTAACTTATGAGCACCTCTTCATGCAATAGATAGAAACTATAAGGAACACAGTTACACCAAATGCAACTCAGCCAACAGGAACACATGCATAGTTACATTAAATAATGATGCCGAGAAGGGCTATAATGATACCTAGTTCTCTCCCTCTGATTTATTACATCCAAACTGAGAGATGTTAACTATGTATCGCTTTGATATTTTGACTTTATGAGTGATATTTAGCATCACTTTGTTTATGATGAATTTTGACAGTTAATTATTCATTCATACATTTGTTATTTATCTGTTGGCCTCTTGTTTTGTAATCACATTACATCATTGTTCAAAGGATAAATCATGTTCTGCTGTTTTTCATTGGCTATAGTTTTATCTACTTCAGAAAATTATATGACCAAAGTTAACTATTTTCACGATTATTTGGTATGAGTTTGCAGGTTGTGTTGAAATAGACTTAGCATCTATTTTTCTACTGCATTCTCTCTTTAAATATATAATCAATTTAATGATTTAGTTTATTTTTGGGTAATTGTATCTATGTGTATTGTCTTCTGGGAAGTTTGGGGATCTGAGTTCAGGTGTTGTCTGGGCTACAGGATCTTCTGGAGCAGAATTTACAGACAGCTGTGAGCCACTCAACATGGCTGCTGGATGGAAAAGGTACTCAAGCCTTCTCAAAGAAAAGCATGTACTCTTAACTACTGAGTCATCTGGCCAACTCTGCATTTTCATACTTTTTGTTACCATATAACAGAGTTAGTTTGCAGAAGGGTAGAATATTTCTATTTTAACGATCCTTTGCCCATTTCTTTCTGTTTTCATATGTTCATCTTTCAGTGTGCATACAATCTACTCAATTATCTCACATAACTGATTGGAAAATGGAGTTTTTCTATGTGAACTATTGAATACTGATTTTATTCTATTTTTTCTCCATCCATATCTAAATTCAGAAAACAATATGTATGGATATTGTCTTTTTATTCTACCTTAGCACTTCTTTTATTCTATGTTAATAGTTTCACTTTAAAGAATAACAAATTATTTTATACTATTTATTAGAATTTTTACCACAAATATAAAGTTTACTACCACTTTACATAATTATTTCTATCTGCTTTGTTTTAACCTTTGTTTCAATCTGCTTTGTTTTAATCAGTTGTCTTAGGCAACTAGCATTACAACTCTTTTTATTACATGAAAAATTAATAGTAATAATTTTATTATTACATAACACTGTTATATTTGGTAAAATTATAGCAATGAATGATCAAAGCCTTGTATATGTTTCATTATCAGTCAATATTGCTTGTCTTCTTTTGCCAAGGGGACTTAACCATTTAAATCTTTATAGTGACATGAAATAATGTATTTCCTTGGAACCAGAAAAAGAGTTGGAAATCATGCTTCAGTTATTAGTGGATTCAGCACCTTGATTGTTAAGATATCAGTAACTTGCCTCCCTGTAACATGTATATGAATAAGCTTTCCCAAAAATGTAAGGAGAGTTACCTGGGAAATTTATGCTCAGAAAAGAATTCTACACACAATATTGATCAATGACTTATTCTTCTATAACAAGAAATTCAGTCAATAAATTCATGTCCACTTTACCCTGGAAACGGGGAGCATTTTATCAAAACATTAGGATGTTTAGGTGGTAGGATTATCATTCTCAAAATCTTGCCCTTACATACTTTTCATTATGACAAGTTTTTTAATTTATTGTTTATTACAATTTATTCACTCTGTATTCCCGCTGTAGTCCCTGCCTCATTTCCTCCCAGTCTCACCTTCCTCCTTCTTCTCCTCCTATGTCCCTCCCTTAGTCCTCTGATAGGAGAAGTCCTTCTCCCCTTCTCTCTGACCCTAGCCTATCAGGACCAATCAGGGCTGGCACCATTGCCTGGTAAGGCTGCACCACCCAGTGGGGAGGTGATCAAAGAGCCAACCACTGAGTTCATGTCAGAGACAGCCCCTGCTCCCCTTATTAGAGAACTCCCTTGGATACTGAGCTGACCATGCACTATATCTGAGCAGGGGTCTAGGTCTTATCCATGTATGATCATTGGTTGGTAGTATCGGTCTCTGCAGGGTCCCCTGGGCCCAGGTCTTTTGGCTCTGTCGGTTTCTTTGTGGAGCTCCTGTCCCCTCCAGGTCTTTCTATCACCTTCTTCTATAAGATTCCCTGCACAATGCCCAAAGTTTGGCTATGAGTCTCAGTATCTGCTTTGATACCTTGCTGGGTAGAGTCTTTCAGAGGCCCTCTGTGGTAGGCTCCTGTCCTGTTTCCTGTCTTCTTCCACTTCCGATGTCTATCCCTTCTGAAAGAGGATTGAGCATCTTCCCCAAGGTCCTTTTTGTTTAGGACTATATATTTAGGAAAATACTTTTTCTTATGGCAATAGTGAATCACCTTTTATTATTTGATGCCAGGAGCCAAAGCTATCTACTGGAGCCAAAGTCAAACAGTGAGCCAAAGCTATCTAGTGAAGACAAAGGTATCTACGGAAACCAAAGTCAATTAGTGAGCCAAGGCTATATATGGAAGCCAAAGTCAAAACTATCTAGTGGAGACAAAGGTTGTTACTGAAGCGAAAGCCAAGTAGAGAGCAAAGGTCATTTAGTGGAGACCTAAAGCTATGTAGTGAAAGAGTTATCTAGACCCTAAATCATGGGTGATAGATTGTGAGGACATCCTTTGTTAGAGCATCCATAAGATAACTTAAGAGAACATCCTTATGGTATCTTGCAGGTACAATATTTAACCCATGAAACCACTCTTCCTGTCTCCTGCAGCAGCTAATTTCCTTCCCCCTTTTTTCCTGCCTTCTCCCTATATAAGTTGGGTAAAAATTTCTAATAAACGGAAGCCTTGATCAGACAAACAGACTTGGCTTTCCTTCCTTGTGTCTCTTGTCCCCTCTTCCCCCCATTCCTTACACTCTCCACCTTAGGAACCCCATTGAAGCCCCACAGGACGGGGCAATTTGAGAAATATAAGCATATACAATGAAGTATGTTCATATTTAACTCTATCTTCATCCTCCAACTGCCTCTCTCAGTTCTACATCACTTCTTTCCCCACCGCCTACCTCCATTTCTTGGTTCTTTTTTTTTTTTTTTTTTTTGATGTATATCATACAGGATGAAACAGAATCTTACCAATGTACCTGTTGCTTGTCCACTCCTCTATTTCTTGATCATCTAGGTATCATTCATTTATTTCCAATCTCTCTGTCTATAACTATTTGTCTTTCTGTGTGTTTGTCATCTATCTGATCATCCAAAGGTTTTGATACAAGTAAGAACAGTTTCATTAATTTAAAAAGAAAAACTGCAATGGCTAAATTGTCTGAATTAAAATTTTATGCTTAAAAATATTTTCAAAGAATTTTACAATTTCACATTTTTAAAATGTATATAGTTCATTTTCCTTTGGCTAAAATGTTCATGATTTAAAAAATAAAAGCTAAAATATTGTGAAAAATATGTTTAAATACCATACAGGATGCTTAATTTCTGACCATCTGGGGATTCATGTAAAAGCCCAAGTGTAAAATACTTTTATTTATACGTATTCTGTAATTAGAACATATTATTTGATGTAAGTTTTTAAAATTACAATTATTCTGGTTTTAATCCATTGATTTTATTTTCTCCCATTGACTCAGACGTCAATCGTATTTGTCTTTGAGTCTGGGGTCTGCTTACTGTATAGTGCATATACTAAATACGCAGTGAGACAATAATATATACATTTGTGAACATATACTCTGCATTTCAAATTAAAAATGAATGAACCCAATTGGCATACAATTGTCTATTAGAAACACTTAAATATGTTAAGTATATTTATGAGTAGAAATGCTGATATTTTAGCCATTCCACCATAATAGTGTCTGACCTTAAAACAATTACGAATAAGAAGCAGCAAAATGTAAATATCTGCATGCACTAAATAACCAGAAACAAAATCGTTCATAATGAACATTTTTTAATGTTCAAAGACAGGGTAAATTGTGGTGCTCTCTGTCCGAACTGTTACTTCTCAGATCAATTTCCCCCTTTTTGCTTTGAGAAGCTGCCTGTTTCCTGTGATAAAAATCAGCAAAGTGCGTATCTTTCTGGAACCTCAGAACTTGTCTTTGTGAATGTTTCCCCAGCTTTACACCAGCTGACTGAGAACTGAAATCCAAATGAAATGTTCAACTCAAAGCCTGTGAGTTTTCATCTTCAGGGAGAGCGCCCCAGTCACAGTGACAGGCAAAGTACAGCTCAGAAAGGGAGCTGGGAGGGGGTCTTTGTCCTCCTTGGTCTACACACTATTAAGATCTGTTTTCTTTCTCTAGCCACCCTAGGTTGTTTACTTAAGCAGTCTCCTGGAGGTAAATTACCCTGTACCCGCAGTTTCTGACAAGCCTTGGCTCTTAGGAAGGAGCATGTCTATTACTTAAACATAGTGATTTAAAGCATATGGATTTGGTAGCACACTGATTCTCAGAATGCTGTACTACTGTGGAGTGTGTCAATTTAAAGATGTGTAACTCTGCACCGTACCATCTTGGAAAATGCTAATGGTTATAAGCTTAAAGCATCAGAATCCCAGTGGGCAACAGGAAATCAAACCCACTGAGAAACTCCTTCCAGTAGCAAGGAAGAAGCATCTTAGCATGCTAAGATAATTTTCCTACTCTGAAGATATTTTCTGAGATTTGAAAATTTTCATTCGTTATTTAAAGGCAAATTTTAACTATGTTTAATATTTAAATGTGAATATTTGAAACAGTATACAGCTTTTCAAATGCCTCATGTGCATGTGTTTTTGTTATTACAAGGTGAGAAAACATTACTCTATATTGAAAATGTTAGCTTTTCATAACTTTCCACTGATTCCAGCAGCAAAAATATAGGCAAATAACTCATTAATCGTAAAAAGTAATAAATTTAGTGACCAATGTAAAGGTTTTGGAATGTGCCTCATAAAGCAAAGTTTCCAATTTTCTCCCTGAAATGTATAAAGCAAATATAAATATATTGACTGCCTTAAACTAGAACTTTATTTGTATTCAAATAATTTAGACAGTTTTAGACTCAGAAAAAAAATTTAGAATTCTCTACGCTAAAAATCAATTCAACCACATTCTAATAGTTTTCTTGTAGAGCACAAAAAATGAAAAGAAAGTGAATTTTGAGGAAATTGTCTTATTTCTATTGTCACACACAAACAAATATACATAGACACCCATATACTTACATAAACACAAACAAACACACATACACACAAGCACTCACACATACATAGACCAACATAGACATACACACCCACATACATGCCAGCATACAAAAACACACAAAAATACACATACATACATACACAGAGACACACAATACACAGAGACACACATACATATACAGATACACAGACATCCACAAACACGTGCATGCACAAACACACACACAGATCACACACACACAAACATGCACACACACACAAATACACATCATATACTCAGAGAGACACACATACACACTCAGACACACATACACACACATAAACATGTGTACAAACACACACTTCTAGAAAGAAAAAGCATTCTCCTAAAACTTCTTGATAGTTACAATTTCTCATTAAAATTACAATCTGACAAGAATCCACATCTATCGCTTTTCAGCCGACAATGCGCCTAAGCAAGAATGTTATGAACTACAGCTGTTTTTAAAGAAGTCCATATAATGCAGAGGCGAGGAATAGCTATTTTAGCATAAATAAATATTTGTTGATGATGATTCCAAAGGTTTTATAATTGTTTTTATCATCAAATGCAATTCCAGAGAAGCAGAGGAAATGAAAACAAGGGACACTAGAGGAAATCAGACAACACAATGTTCTACACAAACAGGCAATATTCTAATATGAAAAATACTTAAGAAGGTTATCTTGTGAAACTAAACAGGGAGGGTTGTGGAAATAACGAGGAAATGTCTGAATTCATACTCACCCTTATTTCTGGGGACACTCAGGCTGACCTCAGGGAAGATCTTTTCTTTTTTTTTTTTTTTTTTTTCTGTGAAGTCTTTTTTTATTTATTTATTTATTTATTTTTATTTTTATCAGTTACATTTTATTAATTCTGTATCCCAGCCGTGCCCTGAACCCTCATTCCCTCCCAGTCCCTCCCTCCCTCACTCATCACCACTGTGCCCCTTTCCAAGTCCACTGATAGGGGGGGACCTCCCCCCATTCATCTGGGAAGATCTTTTCACACAAGAGCTTTTTGCTGCTTTGTTTCAGTAACCACTGAGGTTATGGACTTGACACCGAATAACTATTTTTTTTTTTTAAATCTGAGTTCACAAAAGAGTAAAACCTTGCAAGTATCTACCGACATGGTGTAATTATTAAAATTATATTAAAATATACATTGTTTTTAAAGAACAGTGTAATGCTTTCAGTAACTGGAGTCAGTATACCAAACAGAAATCATGATGGCGATGCAGGAAGCAATGGATGTACACCTTCAATTCCAGAACTTGGGGCAGCTGGGACAGGAAATAAAGGAGAAGTAGCACACAATCTGTGTTGTGGTGAAGCAGTTTGTTGTTGTTTTCCAATGTTTGTTGTATGAATTAGTGTGCTTCATAAAAAGAAAGTTATTTTCTATTGTGAATATTAGATAACTTATTTTATGTGATTAAACTATAGTTTTTGTCTTGATCATTCATAAGGCTCAAGCTAGTTACCATAGTTGCTATTAGAATGAAAGAGTGAAAATCATGTCATGCCTAAAAGACATCATTCCTCTGCACTTCTTTTTATCAGTTGTCTTTTAGAAGGGTAATTGCCAAATAATAGTAGCTTTTCAATATTTTTAAACTTGATTTTGTATTTTTAATTAAAAACAAATTAGATATTATGAAAATATCCATAAATGTTATCAGACAAAGCTTGATGAAGTTCACATCGTTTTTGTTTGTTTTATTTTGTTTTGTTTCTTTACACCAACTGTCTGATGAGTTTGTTAACAAACAAAAAACACTGTCAAGTTTCACTATTATTGAAATTTGACCTTCTTTTGTCCAGATGACCAGAGCATCTAAGACATTTATGCATTCACATTATTAACTCCTTAAATCACCATAAGAGATCTTTACTTCTTTCCCTGTGATGTTATTTAAGTTATGATCACTTGTAGAGAAATTGGAATCTTTTTCCGTCTTTCATAATAAAACATCACCATTTCTGTAGCTAATAATATTATATTAGTCTAAATTGTCTCAGAAATATTTATTAATAGTGATCAGATAAATTCATTTGCTTTGATGACAGAAATATGGTACTTCTATCAATATTTTCAAAAATCAAGTCTATTGTAATATGACATATTTGAAACATTAGAGAGATTCCAAAGAGTATGAGGTAGAGTTCTTTTTGTTTGTTTGTTTGTTTGTTTGTTTTGTTTTCTTTTCTTTTCTATCAGCTTTTTTCTATTGCTGCCCATCATGGTGGTCCACACAGAAGGGTGCTGTGTCTTTTTTTTAAAATTTTTTCTTTATTAATTACACTTTTACACTTTATTCACTTTGTATCCCCCCTGTGGTTCCCTCCCTCCTCCCATCCCAATCCCTCCCTTCCTCCACCCTCTGTATGCATGCCCCTCCCCAAGTCCACTGATAGGAGAGGACTTCTTTTCCTTCCTTCTGATTCTAGTCAATTAGGTCTCATCAGGAGTGGCTGAGTTATCTTCTTCTGTGGCCTGGTAATGCTGCTTCCCCTTCAGGGGGAGGTATTTAGAGAGCAGACCAATCAGTTCATGTCAGAGACAGTCCCTGTTCCTATTACAATGGAACCCACTTGGATACTGAACTGCCATGGGCTACATCTGTGCAGGGGTCTTAGGTTATCTCCATTCATATCCTTGGTTGGAATAGCAGTCTCAGGAAAGACCCCTGTGCTCAGAATTTTTGGTTCTGTTGCTCTCCTTGTGGAGTTCCTGTTCTCTCCAGATCTTACTGTTTCCTACTCCTTTCCTAAGATTCCCTGCACTCTGCCCAAAGGTTGCCCATAAGTCTCAGCATCTACATTGATAGTCTGCAGTTCAGAGAATTTCAGAGGTCCTCTGAGTCAGGTTCCTGACTTGTTCCCTTTTTTCTCCTTCTTCTGATGTCCAGCCTCTTTGCCTTTCTGTATAGGAATTGAGCATTTTAGCAAGAGTCCCCCCCTCTTAATTAGTTTCTTTAAGTGTACAGATTTTAGTAGGTTTATCCTATATTATATGTCTATATGAGTGAGTATATACCGTGTTTTTAAAAACAAATTATTTTAGAGATGATCCACAATGAAGATTCCCACCTCCCAAGAGAAGAGCACTTGCTTTATGAAAGGCCATGATGAGAATAAGAGACTCCATCTGAGACAGACTGAGAAAAACATGAGAGACTAATAGGCCCAATGTTCAGTAAGGTCCGAAGTGATCACGGTGACTACTTTAGAAATCTCAAACTGATGCGTGATTTTCTATAGATATCTTTCTAGAGTTTTAAGTGTTTAAGGAACTCTACAGTGAGCTAAGTTGAAAGTTTATGAATGGACAGCATACATGTTCATAAGACTTTCAACACAGAAAAGAAACACAGAATAATAGGTTATTAAGTCTATATGAAAGAACAGAAACCCTGAAGCAAATTTTGTGGTGAGCAGGTAGGTTACTGATATCAGGCCAAGTAGAGTCTGAGAAATCAGCGTGGAGCCTGGGATATGCTATTGCTTGTATATTGGCAAACGCATATAAGTTACATTACTCATGCAAAATCAAAAAGAAAAATTAGTTTAAATTTTTTAATCTATTTAATTATTCATTAATTTATTAGTTAATCACTTTACAGTCTGATTTCATCCCCTCCCTCCAATTCTCCCAGTCCCACCCTCACACCCACCTCTCCAAGGCCCTCCTGCCCTTCCTCTCAGAGAAGGGGAGGCCCCTCCAAGGGGTATCAACCACCCAGGCACCTCAAATTGCAGCAGGAATAAGAGCATCCTCTCCCACTGAGACCAGACAAGGCAGCCCAGCTAAGGAAAAGGAACCCCAAAGGCAGGCAAAGAGTCAGGGTCAGCCTCTCCTCCCATTGTTAGGATCCCACATGATGACCAAGCTGCACATCTGCTACATGTGTGTAGGGGGTCTAGGTCCAGCCCATACATGCTCTTTTGTTGGTGGTTCAGTCTCTGTGAGCCCTCATGGGCCCAGGTTACTTTACTCTGTAGGTCTTCTTGTGGTGTCCCTGACCCCTCCAGTTCCCTCCATCCTATCTCCCTTACAGAGCACTTCCAGAACAGTCAGCCTCTCCTCAAAACTCACACTCAATGTTTAATCCACAGATGGTAGAAGACTTGTTCTTCAAGAGCTTCACAAAGTATCCAACATTTACAGAAGAGAAGACTCTGTATGCATTTAACTGAATGCTAGTAATGATAAGGACAAGCCAAGCTCTATGCTATTGCCATTAAATGACTACTCATACCCATGATTGTCTCTGTCAAGACAAACCTGGTTGATCAATTATCCATAAATAGGAAGTGAAGAATGCTTACTTAATAATGATCATATTTATACAAAATCTCTCCATTAAGTAATTTCTAAATTCTTTTAAGAGACAAAAATATCTCATCAATTTTAAGATATTGCTCAACATTTAACATATAAGAAATTTTTTTCTGGGAAAAATCAAAGATCTATGAGCTATTAATTCATACAAAGAATTCAAATGTGTTAAAATAACAGCGAAAAGTATTGAGGAAGCAGGTAAAGTTCAAAAATCTAATCAACATAATAGGATATATTGTAAAGAATTAAATATTCATTATTTAAACAGAAAAAGTAGTAGTTGAAACATACTTAATAAGTGAGCCACTGACATAATAAATAGAGAGGTAACAAGTGAGGTAAAGTGATCAGGAACAGCATGCAAGTTGAACACAAGGATGCTAAAAGATAGGAAGTGTAAAGCACTCTTGTATTTATAGTCACTCCTTCATTGTGATATCAAAGTAACCTAAAGAGGAAAATTACTTCTTGGTCTCAGATGCTCAGTATGTTCTAGCAGACAGAGCATGATGCTGTAGGACTTTTTGTATCAAAGTAGCTAGGAAGCATAGAAAGAAAAATGGCTTTATGCTTTCCGGGTTTCCCCTTTCACTAGAGATGGATGGCCAACTCACAGGATGGTGCTCCCAAATGTTGAAGAAGAGCTATCCCACTATTGCTCATCTCCTGAAATGCCCTCATAGACATATCCAGAAGTTACTCACTGTCCTGAGTGACTCCAAATCCATTCAAAGTGGAAATAAACGGATTGCCACAACTCTGACAATGAAAGTATAAGCGAATTAAACGTAATAAATAAAATCCTAAAACCAATAATAAATATCATGGAAAAGTAGAAGAACAGCAAATTAAAATGTGTTTATAAAATAGAAGACACCACTAGTAAGTATACTAAAGATGAGGATGGATAGGCAGAAAACGAGAGAAAGAAACCGTTAGCTTTCACACAAATAGACGGAAACAGCAAGACGGGACCACCTGTTGCACACAGGACTCACAGCCACCGTGACTGAATGAAAATATCTACAGAGGATCACAGCAGTCAAAATAACAGTGGGAATGGAGAACAGGCTCATCAAATCCCATGCTCCATAAACTAGACATTGGGCATTATTGGGTACTGGTGAATGCAATTCAGGGATAAGAAACCTAAGAGTCTATGTATGTTCCAGTAAAAATTTCTACATCCGTTTAGATGCAGGAAGCCTTAAAAGGACTCCGTTAACCTTAAAAAAAAAAACGCGCATCAAGCACATTAAGTTGTCATGAAAAGTACTGTTTATATCAGAGGAAAGGGAGAAAATAGTGGAGGATTTGATTCACAATATATGCAAGTATGTATATAACAAAGAATTAAAACCATACCAAAACATAATAAAGAGGCTTGAGGAACTTAATCAATGTTAGGTAATAAAATAAACATAATCAAGCAAATGAAAAAATGCAAATTATTTCAGAATATAGGTGTAGTTTTATTTACTCAGTCATCATGTTTTATATATTAGTTAAAAAGGAAATAATACTGAGTATATAGATCATGTGAGTTTCGTAATTGTAGAACATAATAATGACAGGTCTCTGTGCATATTCATTAATTTAAATGTTTATTTTACAAAGAAATTACAGAAATTTCTCTAAAGTGTTAAATATCTTATATCAACAAATAACAAACAAGTGGTTTTGAATATTTTGTAGATTTTTTTCTTTTTCTTTTTTTTTTCTGGAATGGAAAGAGACAAAAATGTTCACGTTTTTCTGTGCGGTACTGCAGTTCCTCATCAGTGCACTGAAGGAGAAAGCCTGTGACGGTTGATTTGATCGTAAGACACATGGCTACAGCACATGGCAAGAGAATGGTGTGAGAGCTGTGCTTACTCTGATCACTGGGGAATAGCACTGCACTACAAGTACAAGCTCTGTTGAGAAGTTCCAGCACTAGAGCTAGAATAACATTGCTCTCTTACTTATATTCATTTGACCACTAGGAATAAATTAGAAGATTCAATTATAACATTTATCTGGGTTGCTTAAAATATAAAGCTGAATGCTAGCCTTGCCTATACATGATCTCAAATTTCATCTTTGCCGGGAACCATGACTTTGAGGACTCAGAAGGCCAAGAGAAACAACAGCAGCAACAATAACAGCAGCAAAATCTAAGGGTCACCTTAAGCTACAAATGGTTCTCCCCAAAGGACACTTGTTACCAAACCTGATGATCTGACTTTGATCCCTGATATCTACATGATTAGAGAAACAATTACTTCGCTGTCCTCTGACCCTCAAATCTACACATGGTTTGCTTACCCCTGGCATGAAGACACTTACATGCATGTATGTTTACATACAACAAATAAATAAAGTAGAAGGAAGTAGAAAAGAATATGAAGACTCATTCACTTCTTACTGGTTTGTTTCTTTTCTGGGACCTGGGTACCTAACAGCATCAAAAGACGATGCTCATGAGCTCACCATTGTCCATAATTTTAATGTCATCTCTGCAATATTGTGTAACACAGAGGGCCTGAATGGACATGAGCATTTTGATCCTGACACCAAAATTCAGATGCAAAAACTCAAGTCTGAAATGTAATAGTACTAGGAACCCTGGCCTCTAGAGAACAGTGCAATCATGCAGTTACACTTGTGAATGGAATAATTTTCCATACAATGAGGATTCCAAAATATTCCAGAAATTTTTCTCACATAAGAACACACAAGGAAGAAATGGTTGGGTACATAGCTATAATGGGACCATGTAGAAAGCTCTCTTGGAACACTAAACCTGAAAACCTTAAGAAATAACACCTGTGGTTTTTTTGTTTTGTTTTGGTTTGGTTTGGTTTAGGTTTGGGGTTTTTTTTTAATATACGTTTTAATTTATTATAATTTACTCACTTTGTATCCCAGCTGTAGCCTCACCCTTGCTCCCTCCCAAACCTGCCCTCCCTGCTTCCCCACAAAGAGAACAACAGAGCCAAAAAATCTGGGCCTAGGGGTCTTTGCTGAGGCTGATACTCCAACCAAGGACCATTCATGGAGATAACCTGGACCCCTTGCACAGAGGTAGCCCATGGCAGCTCAGTCTCCAAATTGGCTCCCTAATAAGGGGAACAAGGACTATCTGAAATGAACTCAGTGGCTGGCTCTTTGATCACCTCCCCCTGAGGGGGTAGCAGCCTGTCCAGGCCACAGAAGAAGACAATGCAGACAGTCCTGATGAGACCTGACAGGCTAGTGTCAGATGGAAGGAGAGGAAGACCTCCAAGTGTTGTTGTTTTTTTTTTCTTTTTTCTTTTTTTATGTTCTTTATTTTATTTTATTTTTATCAGTTACATTTTATTAATTCTGTATCCCAGCCATGCCCCGAACCCTCATTCCCTCCCAGTCCCTCCGTCCCTCCCTCATCACCACTGTGCCCCTTTCCAAGTCCACTGATGGGGGGGAACTCCCCCCATTCATCTGATCCTGTTTTATCAGGTATCTTCATTGAGTTCCTGTTAGAAATAGTCCTTGTTCCCCTCACTTTGGGAAACCAAATGGTTACTGAGCTACTACAGGCTACATATGAGCGGAGGTTCTAGGTTATGTCCATACATGGTCCTTGGTTGAATGTCAGTTTCAGAAAAGACGCTGTGCCCAGATATATTTGGTCTTTGTGGAGCTCCTATCCTTTCCCCATCAGACTAACTCCTCTTCTTTCTTATGATTCCCTGTACTCTGCCAAAGGTTTGGTCATGAGTCTTTGCTTTGAAAACACTGCTAGTTAGAGGCTTTCAGATGCGCTCAGTAGACCCCTGTCATGC
>REGO01001047.1:128072-191819 GCA_010120015.1 Rhombomys opimus
CCACGAGATCAAAGGATCATTTCTCTCCTTCCCCAAACAAGTCCCCGGGTGACCCGAGACCAAAGTTTTCACCTCCTGTGATGTTCCCTGTCGTCTAGAAAGCTCTGCCGTTGTCTTCCTGGGTTAGAGGTCCTTCCATTCACCAACTCAGAAGTTCAGGTATTCCACTGCTCAGAAACTGTGTGTGCTCGTCGCCATCTTGGCTCCACCCCCCCCCCAAGTGTTGTTTTTAAGGCCCTACTTTCTGATATGTTGTTATTCTGAGGATGATTAGCTATAGCATCTGTACCTGGTTAAGGTAAATAGTCTCTAGCCCCATGCATCATGTGACTCTCTTCCATTTCTGTCCCACGGTGACTTTTTCTGGCATCATGAGTTAAAAAAAAAGATCGAAACATAAGGAATGTGTTGCACACGACAGAATGTGGGTATTGCTGAGCAGTGATATAAGAAGAGGAAAGCAGTGACCTTCTGTTTTATTATTTATACCATTCTAGTACATTTTGATGACCTATAACATTTATGGACCTCTCAGCTGCAACTGAGAGATTCAGAATCTGTGGAGACAGGAAAGAAACAGTAGCAATGCTAGTAGAGTCAGCCATAAGATCCTTGGTACAGTACTTATAGACATTAGACGATTAAATGATAAAGACGTTGTTATGTCTATTTACTAGATATTTCATTTGTTGTTAAAATTCTAAAATACCTCTGTCTTTCATTTCTTATTCTTAGCGTTTTCATTCGCTATTTTACGTGTGTGTGTGCCTGTTTGAATGTGTACACATGTGCGCCACATGTACGTGAATGGCTTCAGCGGGCAGAAGAGGAAACGGGAAGCCCTAAAACAGGCAATGGTGAAGTGTGGGGTGTGCCTGCTGGTTTTCTAACCCAGATCTTGCATAGTAGCATGAAGTGACTTCACCACTAAGTCATCGCCTCAGACCTTTCCTTTGTGTCATGACACATGTACATTTAAAGGATACAGCCTTGTGCCCTGATAAACATGATGAAATGACCACTTCAATGAAGAAAGTTAATGTAGGCATCTATCCCTTAGTTTTTAACAACTGCATGTTTACTTTTGTAATAAGAGAATTTATAAACTATTTACTGTATATCTCAAGAATAAATTAGTTGTATTATATTCGTCATTCTATGCTTTAGACCTCTACACTTTCTCTTTGTACTTAACCTCAGTGTTACACCCTGTGACTTCTATCTCTGCTACATGAACACCCTGTCTCTATTTGTCCAACATTGTTTGAGGGATCTTTCCTGTCACACAAGTCATATGATATTTATCCCTGTGTCTGGTTTATTTCCTTTACCATAGTGCTCCTTAAGGTTTTTCTTTTTTCTTTTTTGCATTAATTATTATTATTTATTACAATGTATTCAATTTGTATCCTGGCTGTGGCCCTCTCCCTCATCTCCTCTCAGCCCCACCCTTCCTCCCTCTTTTTCTACTATGCCCCTCCCCTAGTCCACTAATAGAGGAGGACCTCCTCCCCTTCTATCTCCCTTTAGCCTATCAGGTCTCATCTGGTCTTGCTGCATGTCTTCCTCTGTGGCCTGAAAAAGCTGCACCCTGCAGGAGGAGGTGATCAGAGAGCTTGCCACTGAGTTCATGCTAGAGAAAGACTCTGCTCCCCTTATAGGAAACCCACTTGGAGACTGAGTCAAGGGCTATATCTGAGCAGGGGTTTTAGGTCCTCTCCATATACTGTCCTTGCCTGGGGTATCAGTTTCTGCAAGGCCCCCAGGACCCAATTTTTTTTTTTTTTTTTTTTGCCCTGTTAGTCTCCTTTTGGAGCTTCTGTCTCCTCCAGGTCATTCTATCTCCATCTTATTTCATAAAATTCCATGCATTCTGCCCCAGAGTTTTGCTATGAGTCTCAGCCTCTGCTTCAATATCTCAATCAGTGGAATCTTTCAGAGGCCCTCTGGTGGTACGTTCCTGTCCTATTCACTGACATTTCTTGCTTCTGATGTCTATCACATTTGCCCTTCTGAATGAAGATTGATCATCTTCCCTATGCTCTTCGTATTTAGCTTCTTTAGGACTATAGATTTTTGTAAGTTTATCCTATATTATATGTCTAATAACCACTTATGAGTGAGTATATACCATGTGTGTCTTTCAGCTTCTAGGTATCTCACTCAGGATGATATTTTCTAGTTCCATCCATTTGCCTGCAAATTTCATGATTTCCTTGTTTTTAATAGCTGAATAATATTCCATTCTGTAACTTTACCACGATTTCTGTATTCATTCCTCTTCTGAGGGACATCTAGGTTGTTTCAAGGTTCTGGCTATTATGAATAGAGCTGCTACAAAAGTTCAATCTTCATTCTTCCTGTTACCTATCTTAGATTATTTTTTATTGAATACCACAGCTTCTTTATTATTTCACATACTGAGAGACCATTAGGTTGTTCTATGTGTCTTGAATATTGGGGGCAGTATTCTGATGAACAGCATGTCTGTGAAGAAATGAGTTACACGTTACTACTAACATCCATGTGTTTTCTATAGTGGCTGTGCCAACTTACGGACATAGAAAACTGTGTAAGTTTGTCTTTCTTTACATGTTCTTGTCTATATTTATTTACTGCCATTTCAATAATAATAATAATTTGAATTGATATCTCATTTTGGTTTTGATGTACATTTCTCTGGTCATCATATCAGGCTTTTGTATATTTAATATCTATATTGTTTTGTATACTTTGATGTTTTCTTTGAACAATAATGTTTATTCAGGGCCCTTACCCTTTATAAATATGGAACCATTACAAAATAATAGAAGTCCCAAGTTATTTCATCCTGAAGAGGCATTTCATTTTTAAAGACTCCTTACAGCAATTTTCCAACTTTCTGAAGATTTTTTACTTATTCAGGAATTCTACAAAATGTAATTATGTTTGAAAGATAAAGATATGCAACATTGAAAATTATTATTACTGAAAGTAAAAGCAAGCAAGAAAGCTAAACTTATGATGCATACTGGCCCAGAAGGTAAAGTTTCATGGTGAGTCTTCCATTAGGATAAAAGACTTTACTATAAAAGTTCTTGCTCAGTTTGTGCAGCTTGAAAATTCACATCCGTTCACATTAGTTACATTACTTTCAATCTGACATCTATTTGCCTACAGAATCCTGAAATTGCAGCAAATCTTCCTAACTAGACTGAAAATAATAAAAATTTCATATTAAGTGAAAATCTTCTTTGCAGCCCCATCACTTTTTATATCTACCTTTCTCATTTCCCTGTGATGACTGAATTTTGAGCGACTTCAGAACCTATGCAACTGTTGGTCTGCTACTTCATACTCACGAAGTGCTTCTTGTCTGATTTATCTATCAGAACTTTGAGACTTCTAAAGAGCGCAATGTTCTGATTTAACTGCCTTGACTACGTTTGATCTCTTTTAACACACTCCAGTATAGATTTTCCCTTTGAATATTTTCCTATCACACCATTAAGAAATTCTATGATCTTCATACTTTTAATTATCTGAAAAGAGATATAAATTATTAATAAGAAGTCCCTAATATTTTTCTTTTCATCAGAGGAACAATTCCCTTTACGACCGTGGCTGGTCTCTATTAGTCCTATCCCCACAGTAACCTGTAATCTTAGATCTCCTAGTGACATTTCTATTTATGATTTAACAATTCATGACATCACATTCCCTGGTACTCTTGCCAGTGTATGTAAGATGGGCTGACTCTTTTGCTGTTATTTGTTTGTTTGGTTGGTTGTTTTTCTTTGTTTCTTATTTTCTCATACTTGCTCATTTTGTGCAACTTAAATTTTGTACAATTTATCCTCAGAATATGCTCTCAAATTGACAAATTTATAATAGAAGTTTATAATAAAACAATAGGACAATATATCATAGAAATGCATTATATTTAAATGTCTTAGTAGTCACAAATTATTATCATCTCAAGAAAGAAACCCCCACAGGCTCACTTGTGAAGTTTGAAGCTGCTAAAATGGTGGTGGAAGCTCAAAAGCTGTGCCTACCAGAGGGGTTAGTTCGTTGAAACACATCTCTGAAAGTTACAGCTGGTTTTAGATCCCTCTCTCTGCCTGCTTTTTCTCTAGCGGGAGGATTCCAGCTACTAATTTCTGACATTGGCCAATATAGATGCTTCTTTGTGGAAATTCTTTCCCTTTTATTTCTTATTATCATTCATTACAATTTATTCACTTTATATTAGAGCTGTGGCATCCTCCCTCATCTCCTCCCAAACCCACCCTCCCTCCCCTTTCTCCCCCATGCCCCTCCCCTAGTTCCTAAAATGGAAGATCTGGCAAGGCAGCACCCCTCCGGGGGGGGGGGGACATAATCAGAGAGCCAGCCACTGAGTTCATGGCAGAGACAACCCCTGCTCGCCTTACTAGGAAGTAGGGATGTGAGGAGACTGAATCTATGGGCTACTCCTGTCACTGTTCAGAAGAAAATTCGGTGGTAATATATGAAAACATCAACTTCTTCTACTACCTAGAGCACAATGTATCTGAAATGTTCAGATCCATCATCAGACGAGCAAGTTTCTTTTGCCAGAGATGAGGTGTTGAGAGTGAATTATAAGACATTATTTACAGCTCAGACAGTGGCCAAACTGCTTGGGTAGACTTCTAGAAAATGAGTCCATCTTCTTCTAAATGAAATATCCTAGAGAATGCCATTCAACCTGAACAGTCCCTGGTTTTTCAATAGATAGCATGAGAATATTAGTAGGGCTTTTGTAGGGAATACATAAAGACACAAATGGCTGAAACACATAGAACCACAGCTTCTCTTGGAAAATGCTAAAAATGTTAATTATTCAAACATGGAATCTTAGCCAAAAAGCTAACAAAAGAGGTATGTGCACTGTGATGTAACATTGCTTCCTGGTCTGGTGTTCAGATTCCTAGCAACACAGCAAAAAAGAACTAGACAGCCAATTTATACAATTCATTCACCAACTGAAGAAGTGATTTCACAAAAAGGCAGGTAATAGTAAAAGAATATCATCATAGAATGAGAAATAATTGTTGTAAAAAATGAATTATCTGTATAATTAGGGCATGTTCCAAGATGGGAAAATTATTATGGAAAAAAGGCACATAAAAGCCACAATTGTTCTATTACTATTTCTTCACCAATACCCTGGATTATACAAATGTATTAAACCCTTCCTTATTCTTAAATAGTCACATACATTGTATTTTCTACAAAAATTTCTTTATTTATACTGGAGAAAATTTTCACTAGAAATACATTGATTTTATTGGTTAATATTTGAAAATTTTATACTGATAAAAAACTATATATGAAGCTTTGCCTGCCTTCATGTCTTTGATAAAAGGTTTATTAGAATCTATAAAAGACTTGAACATTCTTTTCAAATGTGTGCTTCTGTGCATCATGTTGTGAATTTTGTCTTCTTAAACTCCTATGTTCTTTTTCATCTCATTTAGTATATAATAATGCAATTAATGACATCTCAGAACATCGTTCTGGAGCACACCTTTAATCACAGCATTAAGGAGCGAGAAGCAGGTGGATTTCTTGAGTTCTAGGTCACGTGTCCTATACATTGACTTTTAGGCCAGCCAGTGCTACCTAGAGACTCTGTCTAAAACAAAATAAAAGAACACAAAAGAGTTGCTTTCGCAGGAACTGCAATGCTTACTGGCCAGTCAGAAGGAAGATTTGGCCACCTAGATGATGTTAGCTATTTTATCATAAAGACTCCCATTTGGTAGATTATATACGAAGGCCCTGCAAACAAGTCACCTAAGCATGATTTTCTTTCTCTCCCCTTCCATACACCTCCGTCTCTCAATCTTCCAAATAGTCAGTTAGTCAGTTTTTGTTTTTGTTTTTTTGTTTTTTTTTTTACTTTCTTACTCTCCTAATTTTAATTTATGATATAATTGAGTGTTTACTTCTTTTCTGCATTGGGCTTTATTGCAAGTTATATGAGGTTGATGGCCATGCTTTCACTGTTTTTATTACTGGACCCACTGCTTTGTAAATATGTAATGATTATCCTTGTGTATTTTTCTAGTAAACTGAATTATTATTTCTTTAAACTACCGTGTATATTTTAGAGTTGTTTGTTTGGGTTTTTTTTTCTACTATGTGTGAGAGAAAATTCCCTTGAGTAGTGAAGGAGAAAATTAGTTTAGAAAAGAAACAAAGTAATTAACATAGGATATAAAGCAAGCAATAAAGTTACTGGAAATATAACAAACATAATGAAATTAAAATGCTATTAAAGGAAATATTGAAATAATAAGAACCAAAAGTGGTAAACTAAAACTGCAATTTATTAAATTCCATATCATTAATATCTTAAAATAATACTGTTCCAGGCAATTATACAAATTCTACTGTGTATGGCTTTTACAAAGGAAGGAGTTTACAGAGATAAGGAAGCATTTGATTAGATCTGGGAAATGACTTCAAAGTTAACAGAGGAAAGAGAGACAGGAAATGTAAAGTCAACAAAACCTTTATTTTTGTTGACTTGTTCCATTTTAGTATATAAAGTCCATTTTAAGTCTCCATGTCTAGAGAATGCTTCAATGCTGAAATGACAATTTGAGATACAAGACAGTTCCCTTTTATACAACAGCCGTTTTAGTATTTTAGTGTTCAACTCTATATCATTATAAAAGTGTGATTTTAAAAGTATGTGCCATTTTTGTCTCTTTCCTAATGAGAAGAAAATATTCATTTAGGGCCTATTGGAGGCTCCAATTGGCCCACAACCCAGAGACACACATTTTACAACATGCCTAATGAAAATATGCTCACACATCAATCAGTTATTCAAGTGCTCATGTGTGCTTCAGAGTGAAATGTGTACCAACATGTGTGCTGATCTCAATCAACCTACATGCATGCATTCACTGAACTAAAACCTGGTGGAAAGCTCTGAGAGTACTGGAAGGCTGCATGAATGCTGATTACAGTTGTAGCAATGCTCAAGAGAAAATTTAACAATGCTTACTTAGACAATATTGGAGATTGTTGTCCCCCCCCCATGTTCTGGGTTTTTAACTATCAAATTAGGAAAGTCTGCATTTGAATAAAATTTCTTTAGTTTTGAACATGGGTATAAACTGAATAATCTAGTTAACATAGATAAAAGGATAAAATTAACTACAATGAAAGAAGGTTATTTAACACAAGGAAATGACAATTGGTCCAGGGAAGAAGAAATTACAAAGGCTGGTAAAGGATCTTGGTGCCATCTCTTTAGAGTTTTTAGATCTTGGATTGTAGCTTACACTTGTGCCCCTGGACACTCCATTGTACAGAATCACTCATTTCAGGTGATGAAGTTAAATAAGGTGGTCGGGTTTGAGTGAAGGGTAATCAGAGCACATTTTCTTATAATAGCATATATAGCAGCAGACATCTTACCCAGGATGCTCCAGCCTTCAGGAAATGCAATACCCCAGAGGTGGTATTGCAGATTAAATCTGGTGACCCTAAATCTGGTCATGGTACCTAGCCTTTATGGTAGATTCTGGGCTTCTTCATGTTATAAGGAGAGACCATCAGCCTGTCTGAGTTTGTAAGGCAAAGTCCCCAAGTAACCTGACTTCAGAAATATAGCAAGAATTTAATGAAGTTACCACAAGGCTAAAGCATAAGCCCTTGCTCATCTAGGGAAGGTACCTAGGGTGCCTTTTCACCACACCTACTGTCCAAATTATTCCTTAAATAAGGCTTCCTTATGTGATCTTAAGTAATGATCTTTGACTGTGCCTTCTATCATATACTTTATACTATGCCTAGCTAACATAAGGATAAAAAAAACTGTGGACAATATACACATGAGGATAATATTTAGTAATGATCTTTGTGTCCTCTAGCACATGCTTTGTTTATACCAATGACTAGCTAACATAAGAAGAAAAATACGTGGACAACAATATAGAGATGAGGGTAATACTTAATCGGCAAAATGGTCAGAAATCATAATCATGCAATCATTAAGAAACCAAAAAGGTTGCTGATAAATGTCTGTATGCGACAGCCTTTTCCAGAGGGAGAGGAAACACACACATATGTCCCCCCCCCCCAGACAAAAAGCATACTATGGACCAAACTCATGATTGCACAGAACACCAAGTTTGCAAACCATTAGTTTCCACTGAGGTTACTAGCAGGAGTATAGGTGAGGGCAACTTTCAGGAGCAGGAAGGAATCACCAAAGTGACACATCAGCCAGAAGTCCTCACCAACATTTGCGAAATCACAGCTCTACAGCTCCCTGCACACATTACAGGCAGTTCCTGTCCAATGGTCAGCCTCCTCCAACTTGATCATTTAGTCTTCTAATCAAGGTTTCCATAAATCAGAGATGCTTATCAAGGTCAATTGCTCTTTTTTTCCTTGTATACATAGTCCTTTTATCATTTCTAGACTTAAAGTCCAGATGGTTTTCTCATATTTATTTAATAAATGTAGAAAGGTATAACACCGCTATGTTTGATGTGAGATGTCAAGTTGGTAAAATGTATGCATGAATTTAAGAGATTTGACCATTGGATTTATATATGTATGTTCATATGTTCATGATGTTATAAATGTCATGTTAACATCCATGTACCTTATTTTGGAAATAGTGTAAGCTTCTGTTTTACCTTCAGTCCATAATTAATCTTTGTTAATTACTTCTCATAGTCTAGGATTATCATCATGGAAAAATAGTGTTTTGGCTTCAAGACAGTTGCTTTGAGACATTCTTTAAAAAAATATATATCGTTTTCCACTGCTAGTATACTAAGAGGTTTCTTGCTGGTCATAAGTGAAAACAAGCTTTTGTAATTTTTTTCTAGACAAGTTCCTACCTGATATTCAAATAAGAAGTCGCCCATTTATTCCTAAAACTCATGTCATTCTTGCATGATGTGTCTTTTTTAGAATTTTGTTTATTTGTTGTTCTTGAATTTCTGACACTGGACATAGTTCACTTCAGTCTTGAACGATGGCATGGCACTTGAGCCAGACTTTTCAGTTGACTTGCTATGGTAGCAGGTCCTCTCCAATATGTGGATCATAGAGTTTAAACAGAGAAACCTCACTGGAAAAGAAATTATAAAAATTGTTTTATAACTGTAATTAATATAAAAAAATAACAATTTAATTTAAAAATTGTGTTATGTAAGATGTCTTTTAAAAAATACTATGTGTTAAAATTTATATAGAAATGTGCATCTTATAGTATTTATTGGAGTTCTAAATCATCCTCATTGCTTTATTTATTTATATTTCAAGCAACAATATCAATATTTGTTTCTTTAAGGTTTACATAGGTCTGGATGTGCAGTAATTTGTATTGTATTTAAGAAGATACTCAGATTATTGTATAAGATGCTAACGTGTATGAAGAATGCTATAAAACATTTTACCACAGTGATCCTACTAAAAACATATTTTGTCTGTCAAAATACATACTTCTTTATGACTACAAATTTCAAGACTAGCTTTCTAAGAAGCTTTCAAGAACCTATTTCTTAATAACCTTTTTCATGTACACTGGGACAAGAAATGCTGTAATTGAGAACTTACAAAATAGTTTCCAATATAACTATCTGAAAGAGTGCTTGCATAGCATACAAGCATTCATGGATCGTAGGGTCCATCTTGAGTACCACATAAATCAGGGGAGGAACCACAAACTTGATATTCCAGGATTCAGGAGGCAGAGTCAAGGAAACCAAAAGCTCATTGTGGGAAATTTAAGACCCTGTTTCAAAAAAAAAGTTACACAATTAATCTTATTAATCTAAAGTACACATTAAAGAAAAATATGGCTAATTCAAAATACATAGGCATACTTAATTTCTCATCAGTGAACATCTGAATCGCCCAAGTCCAGGACCTCACTGCATTGTCCTAAAGTGCCACTTATAGTTGAAAGCTGAGGAGAAATGTAATTACAGAGGATAACTTACTCTTGTCTTTTCACTTCTTTACTTTCATTGTCCCAAAGTGAATCTTCTGATCTTTAATTATGTGTGCTAACAGTATTCTCACAGAATCTGATCCTGGTTTGTAAACAGGAGTTAGACAATATTTGTGAAAGTTGATGTAATGTTAATTTACAATTTTCTGCTCTACAATGTTTGCATAAATAATGTGTTGCTGTTTTCATGATCTTTCTTTAATTAGACACTGTTGGCAATTCAATACAACTGTAAGAGAAAAGTGACAGACAATTTCTTCTTAGCATTTCTATAATTATGTGAGCTACTTAGAAAGTAAATTTTCAAAAGTTGCTCTTCACGATGCTAAGATTCCCTGTCCTAGCTAATTGGAAACCACTGTGTTCATTTCATTATAAAATATTCAAAATTCAATTTATTATTTACATCAAGAAAAAACTGTTGATATTGTATAGAATATTGATAATAGATATCCCTTTCATTGAAAGTCTGTCATAGACACACAAACATGGAGGAAAGGAGAGAGGAAAAAGAAATAGAGGAGGAATAGAAAAAAGGAAAGAGAGGGAGAAAAACCAAGGACTCAGAATAATCATAGTGAACAAAAATTAATTTTAGCTTTAACAAGGGATCTAACAAATGACAGACATTACGCTAAGTCATATGACACGGAGAATTACTGTAGTCTGTATGAGGGAACAGGCTTCATAAAATCACAATGCTTTGTGATATCATTACCACTGTAATTGAATAATACAATCCACTGTAATGTTAGTGGTAAAGCTGATTTAGATAATCCTGCACCATCATCCATAGAAGGATAAGACCTGTAGTCATGCACAGAGCATAATACTTGTTAAGGTAAAGAAAACTGTGGCAAAGATTCCCGTGCCATGCTGTACATTTGTTCATGTTTTGAAGTAGACTCTTCCTACTTCGGAAAGTACATTATTGTGAAATATATGCCACATTAAAACGGCAGCATCTCCTAACCGATTTAGAGTATTTGGTTTTATATTGAGGTCTTTGATCCACCTGGGCTTTAGTTTTGTGCAGGGTGATAAATATGGATCTATTTTCATTTTTCTGCATGTAGACATCCAGTTAGACCAGTACCATTTGTTGAAGATGCTGTCTTTTTTCCATTGAATGATTTTGGCTTCTTTGTCAAAAATCAAGTATTCATAGGTGTGTGGGTTTATTTCTGGGTCTTTTATTCGGTTCCATTGTTGCACCATTCTGTTTCCACACCAGTACCAAACAGTTTCTATTATTATTGCTCTGTAGTACCACTGGAGATCAGGGATGGGGATACCTCCAGAGGATCTGTTGTTGTAAAGGATTGTTTTGGAAATTCTGGGCTTTTTGTTTCTCCATATAAAGTTGAGAATTTTTCTTTCAAGGTCTGTAAAGAATTGTGTTGGTATTTTGATGGGAATTGCATTCAATCTGTAGGTTGCTTTTGGGAGGATGGAATTAATCCTACCGATCCATGAGCACAGGAGATCTTTCCATTTTCTGATGTCATCTTTGATTTCTTTCTTCAGAGACTTGAAGTTTTTTTCAAACAGGTCATTCAACTGCTAGGTTAGAGTTACCCCAAGGTACTTTATGTTATTAGTGGCTATTGTGAAGGGTGTTGTTTCCCTGATTTCTTTCTCAGCCCTTTTGTCCTGGGTATACAGGAAAGCTTCTGATTTTTTTTTTGAGTTAATTTTGTATCCAACCACTTTGCTGAAGGTGTTTATCAGCTGAAGGACTTCTCTGGTTGAGTTTTTGGGGTCATTCAGGTATACTATGATATCATCTGCGAATAATGAGATTTTGACTTATTCCTTTCCGACTGAAATTCCCTTGATCTCCCTTACTTGTCTTATTTCTCTAGCTAGGACTTCATTGTTGAAGAGATGTGGAGACAATGGGGAGCCTTGTCTTGTCCCTGATTTCAGTGGGATTGATTTAAGTTTCTCTCCATTGAGTTTGATGTTGGCTAAAGGCTTGCTGTACATTGCCTTTACTATGTTTATATATGTTCCTGGTATCCCTGATCTCTCCAATACTTTAAACATGAATGGGTGTTGAATTTTGTCAAATGCTTTTTCAGCATCTAGGGAGATGACCATGTGTTTTTTCTCCTTCAGTCTGTTTATTTGGTGGATTACATTGATGGATTTCCGTATATTAAACCACACTTGCATGCCTGGGATGAAGCCTGCTTGTTCATGGTGGATGATATCTTTAATGTGTTCTTGGATTCGATTTGCAAGTATTTTATTGAATATCTTTGCATCAATGTTCATAAGAAAGATCAGTCTGAAGTTCTCTTTTTTTGTTGGATCTTTGTGTGGTTTAGGTATTAAGGTGACTGTGGCTTCATAGGATGAGTTTGTTAATGTTCCTTCTGTTTCTATTTTATGGAATAATTTGGAGAGAACTGAAGTTAGAACTTCTTTGAAGGTCTGGTAGAATTTGGCACTGAAACCATCTGGCCCTGGACTTTTTTTGGAAGGGTGACTGTTAATGGCTGCTACAAATTTCCTTGGGAGATATAGGCCTGTTCAATCTTTCTACCTGGTCTTGACTTAATTTTGGTAGATGGAATCTATCAAGATAATTGTCCATTTCTTTTAGATTTTTGAACTTTGTGGCATATAGGCTTTTGTAGTACAACCTAATGATTGTTTGGCTTTCCTCATTGTCTGTAGTTATGTCCGCCTTTTCATTTCTGATTTTGCTGATTTGGATAGTTTCTCTCTGCCGTTAGTTAGTTTGGCTAAGGGGTTGTCTATCTTATTAATTTTCTCAAAGAACCAGCTCTTTGTTTCATTGATTCATTGAATTGTTTTGTTTCTAATTGGTTGATTTCAGCCTTGAGTTTGATTATTTCCAGCCTCTTGGTGTTTCTGCTTTTTTTTCCCCCCTAGGGCTTTCAGTTGTGCCATTAAGTTGTTTGTATGAGGTGTTACAAATTTCTTCTTAAAGGCACTTAGTGCTATGAGTTTCCCTCTAAGTACTGCTTTCATTGTGTCCCATAAATTTGGATATGTTGTGCCTTCATTTTCATTGAATTCTAGGAAGTCTTTAATTTCTTTCTTTATTTCATCCTAAACCCAGCTGTCATTGAGAAGTAAGTTGTTAAGTTTCCATGTTCATGTAGGCTTGACAGAGGGCTGATATCTGGAATACCTAAAGAACTAAAGAAGTTAAAAGGTAATAATTCAAGTAATCCAATTAAAAAAATGGGGCGTGGAGCTAATCAGAGAATTCTCTGTAGAAGAATATAGAATGGCAGAGAAACACATAAGGAGATGCTCAACATCCCTAGCCACCCGAGAGATAGAAATCAAAATGACCCTGAGATTTCACCTTACATCCATCAGAATGGCTAAGATAAAAAACTCAAGAGACAATACATGCTGGAGAGGCTGTGGAGAAAGGGGAACCCCAACTCCATAGCTGGTGAGAATGTCAACTGGTACAACCACTATGGAAATCAATCTGGCCCTTTCTCAGACAATTAGGAATAGTGCTTCCTCAAGACCCAGCTATACCACTCCTAGGCATACATCCAAAAGATGTTCAAAATACACAACAAGGACATTTTCTCAACCATGTTTGTAGCAGCTTTATTCATAAGAGCCAGAACCTAGAAACAACTGAGATGTCCATCAACAGAAGAATGGATACAGAAACTGTGGTACTTTTACAAAATGGAATACTACTCGGCAATAAAAACAAGGAAATCATGAAATTTGCAGGCAAATGGTGAGATCTAGCAAAGATCATCCTGAGTGAAGTATCCCAAAAGCAGAAAGACACACATGGTATATTCTCACTTATTTAGACCTATAAGATAGGATATACATACTAAAATATGTACACCTAAAGAAGATAAACAAGAAAAATGTCCAGGGGTAAGATGATCAATCCTCATCTAGAAAGACAAAGGGGATAGACATTGGAAATAGGAGAAAAAAGTAACAGGACAGTAACAGTGCCTACCATAGAAGGCACCTGAAAGACTCTTCCTAGCAGTGTATCAAAGCAGATGCTGGGACCCATAACCAAGCGTTCGGCAGAGTGTAGGGAATCATATGAAGGAAGGAGGAATTAGTATACCCTAGAGGGGTCAGAGAGCCCCACAATGTCCAAATATATCTGAGCACAGGGGTCTTCTATGAGACTGTTTATCCAACAAAGTACCATGCATGGATATAACCTACAACCCCTGCTCAGACATAACCCATGGTAGCTCAGTATCCAAGTGGGTTCCATAGTAAGGGGAACAGGAAATGTTTCTGACATGAACTCATGAGCTTCCCGTCCTCACTGAGGGAGGAGCAGCCTTGCTAGGACACAGATAAGGACATTGCAACCATCGTGAAGATACCTGATAAGCTAGGGCCAGACAGAAGGAGAGGAGGACACCCCTTCTCAGTGGACTCAGAAGGGGGTAGGGAGGAGATGATGGATGGAGGGGAGGAGGGGAAAGAGGGAAAAAGGGAGAGGGCTACAGCTGGGATACAAGTGAATGTATAAAATTATTTAAAAGTAAAAATTATTTTAAAAATTGCAGCATTTCATATGTGTTGTGTTACAGCATCTCCTCACTGCATCATTTTTCATGTGCTTTAATTTCCTCTTGTTTTTGTTCTTTGTGAAACCCTACACACACACACACACACACACACACACACACACACACACACAAACATGTTCTATTGTTTAAACATCCAAGTTTATGAAATAATACTGTGCGGTATTCAATGACTTCAATTCCTTAAATGCTCCATGACTGCATTTTCAGGAGAATCAAAAAAGTTCAAGGAGTTTTCAGAAATTCCCATTTCCTAACTCAAAGGCTGAAAAAGTGGGGAACAGCCTAGAACTCATTGGCACAGAAGAAAACTTCCTGAACAGAACACCAACAGCACAGGTTCTAATAGCAACAATCAATAAATGGGACCTCATGAAACTGAAAAGCTTCTGTAAAGCAAAGGACACCGTCATCAAAACAAAACGACTGCCTACAGATTGGGAAAGAATCTTCACCAACCCTATATCTGACAGAGGACTAATATCCAGAATATATAAAGAACTAAAGAAGCTGAAAAGCAACAAACCAAGTAATCCAATTAAAAAATGGGGAACAGAGCTAAACAGAGAATTCTCGACAGAGGAATACAGAATGGCAGAGAAACACTTAAAGAGATGCTCAACCTCATTAGCCATTAGGAAAATGCAAATCAAAACGACCCTGAGATTTCACCTCACACCCATTAGAATGGCCAAGATGAAAAACTCAAGTGACAACGCATGCTGGAGTGGTTGTGGAGAAAGGGGAACCCTCCTCCACTGCTGGTGGGAATGTAAACTGGTACAACCACTCTGGAAATCAACCTGGCTCTTTCTCAGACATCTAGGAATAGCGCTTGCTTCCTCAAGATCCAGCCATACCACTCCTGGGCATATAAGCAAAAGAGGCTCAAGTGCACAACAAGGACATTTGCTCAACCATGTTTATAGCAGCTTTATTTGTAATAGCCAGAAGCTGGAAACAACCCAGATGTCCATCAATGGAGGAATGGGTACAGAAATTGTGGTATTTTTACACAATGGAATACTACTCAGCAATCAAAAACGAGGAAATCATGAAATTTACAGGCAAACAGTGGGATCTAGCAAAGATCATTCTGAGTGAAGTATCCCAGAAGGAGAGAGACAAACACGGTATATACTTGCTTATATAGACCTATAAGATATGAAAAACATAATGTAATCTATACACCTAAAAAAGATAATCAAGAGAGCAGAAACAGGGTAAAATGATCAATCCCCATTTAGAAAGATAAACGGGATGTGCATTGAACGTATGACAGGAGTCTATCACAGAAGGCATCTGAAAGACTCTACCTAGCAGTGTTTCAAAGCAGATACTAAGACTCATAACCAAACCTTCGGCAGAGTACAGGGAATCATATGAAAGTAGGGGAGTTAGTATGATGTGGAAAGGATAGGAGCTCCACAAGGACCAAATATATCTGGGCACAGGGTCTTTTCTGAGACTGACACTCAACCAAGGACCATGTATGGATATAACCTAGAACCTCTGCTTGGATGTAGCCTGTGGTAGCTCAGTAAACAATTTGTTTCCCATATTAAGGGGAACAAGGACTATTTCTAACAGGAACTCAATGGCTGGCTCTTTGACCTCCCCACCCCCCAAGGGAGGAGCAGTCCTTTTAGGCCACAGAGGAGGACTTTGCAGCCAGTCCTGAAGATACCTGATAAACCATGGTAAAATGAAAGGGGAGGAAGTCCTCCCCTATCAGAGGACTTGGAAAGGGGCAGGGAGGAGTTGAGAGAGGGAGGGTGGGATTGGGAGGGAATGAGGGAACAGGATACAGCTGGGATACAGAGTTAACAAGGACTATTTCTAACAAGAACTCAATGAAGATACCTGATAAAACAGGATCAGATGAATGGGGGGAGGTCCCCCCATCATTGGACTTGGAAAGGGGCACAGTGGTGATGAGGGAGGGAGAGAGGGACTGGGAGGGAATGAGGGTTCGGGGCACAGCTGGGATACAGAATTAATAAAATGTAACTGATAAAAATAAAAAAAATAAAAAACAAAACAAACAAAAAAAAAAGAAAAATGAAAGAAAGAAAAGAGGAAACAAGACAGGAGACTACCAGAGATGTCCTCTGAAAGACTCCACCCAGCAGAAGATAGAAGCAGATGCTGAAACCCACAGCCAAACTTTAGGCAGAGCAAAGGGAGTTTTACAGAATAGCTGGAGGACAGAAGCACCTGGAAAGAACAGGAGCTCCACAAGAAGACCAAGGAGCTAAAAATTCTGGGCCCAGGGGACCTGTGGATCTGGATGCACCAACCAAGGACCATGCAAGGAGAGGAGCTAGGACACCCTGCTCAGATGCATACTATGGCAGCTCAGTCTCCAAGTGCATTTCCTAGTAAGGGGAGCAGGCACAGTCTCTGATATGGACTCTGTTGCCTGTTCTTTGATCACTTCCTTCTATCAGGGTGGTCTTTCCAGACCTCAGGGAAGAGGATCCAGGCAGTCCTTATGAGACTTGATAGGCTGGGGTCAATTGATAAAGGAAGAGGGCACCCCTTTTCCGAGGATTAAGGGAAGGGGATGAGGATGGAGAAGGAGGGGGGAAGGTGGGACAGGATGAGATAAGAAAGGAGGCTACTATCTAGATGTAATGTGAATAAATTAAAGAAAGAATGAATTTAAATTTAAAAACAAATATTGAAATAGTCATTCTCCTGTGACTGAAATGTTAATTAAAATACTTGCTATTATTTAATATTTTTGACATTCACATAAATGCCCTTTGTTTATTTTTACCTGAAATTAACAACTATATCACTATAAACTGAATTTCGTTTATATGGAAATGCTTTGTCTTCTCTCTCTCTCTCTCTCTTTTCCTAACAACATTTTGTTAAGAGTTTAGGAATCTGAATCTTCAAATATTTGAAAAAATAATAGAATTGAACATACTGAGTAATTGTTGATTGGATATTCTGAGACCAAGGCCATCCTAACAGCTTGACAGGGATCATCGCATTTGTTGTTCACAGTAACTAGTGCCCTTGGGAATCCACTGTTTTAAATTAAAAAAATCAAAGCTAGTGAGGCAAAATAACTTGTTCCAGATGAGTTCTTTCATATAGAGAGTAAATATTTACTAAGCAAACATCATTATATGTATTTGGGCAAAACATATTATGAAACAAGTACTGAATCTCCAGTCCTGTCAAACTTTAAACTTTAATGAACAAATAAAATAATAGCAATGAAATAAATACTTTTCTACCAAAGGATAAAGTTATGAAAATGTATGTATAATCAGATCAGCCAAATGTGCTTCACCATTGGTTAAGTTGCAACTTTTTAAAATTTTAGTTTACATTTTTAGTACTTTGTTTGGAAGGACTTTGCAGAAAGTCAGCTCTTCAGCAAAGGAAGATTGAGGGCAAGACTTGCTCAGGAATAAGTGTGGAAGGTGTCGGGAAGGTGGGAAAGGAGAAAGTTGGGCATGAACAATTGTTAGAAATTTTACTTTTTCTTCAAGAGTAGCAAGCATATAGTCTCAGATAGCACTTACTTTTCCATAGGAAGAGCACTACCTCAGCATGGCTGCCATGCTCCAACTGGGACTGGAAAACCTGAAGAAGAGCCAGCCACATTGTGGAGGCAGAGGGAGGAGAAATTGACAGGTTGACATATCAAAAGCATCATGGCATGGGAAGAGTCAGGGTTTCCAGCCAAGAAAATCAGAAGATTCTTATGGGGGCTAGCAAGATGGAACAACGGATAAAGAACCTAGTAGCCAAGTTTGTTTCCTAGACTCTGTAAAGTGAGAGGAGAGAATAAAACTTTCACTCCCTGAAGTTGTCTTCTGACATACAAGCATGTGTGCATGTGTATATATACATTATATATATATATATATATATCAGAGAAATAAAAAAAATGAATTTTTAAATATCATGATGGTAGCAAATAATAAAATGTGGAGCTATACAAAGATTTAGAAAATCTTTTGCTTGAGCCTAAATATTGAAAGGCCACCAATCTCAAATTTTGTAATTTACTGTTGAGCACGGACTGTATTTTTAAATAATTCCAGTTAGACAGCTACTTTTTAAAACTTACTTTGTCACAAAAAAAAAAAAAACAAAAAAAAAAACTTTCCATTCCCTGATAGTATTTGATTCTTCTACTTGAAATCAAAATGTTTCACAAGATGATCCTTTTTGGGATTACTGTGGAAGAAACACTGACACCTTAAAAGGAAGAATAAAGAGCTGAAGAGCAGGGTGTGTTGCTCAGGGATGGGGAGGCTTTATGCCAATAGCACTTGATTTTAGAACTAAAGTGTTAAATAAAAGGACCATTGTGGTAGATACTGGGAAGTAAAAGGGTTGATGTTCTGAAAGCCAGGCAAGCGCTTCCTCCTAAGCGGATGGAAAATGTATACTTGACTTGTGAGCAATGGGTTAGGTGGATGACCTATACTCAAGCAAAGATTAACTTGCTATTCCCTAGCACCAGTGTGGGAGTTCCAACCGGCAAGGAGACTTGCAGCCATATTTGGCATGTGCCAGTGTGCTGTGCTTCCAGTACTCCCCAGACATGCATTGTCTGTCTAAGAAAATCTTCCTTGTAGCTGTGAGCAGCTTCTTTCCTCTGCTCTGTATTTACAGATAATGAGAGAATGTTGCTGACAGATTTGGAGATCTGAATGGAGCAATGCTTGATTATGATTTTTTTTTCATGTTTGTCAAAAATTGAGAATAATTCTATATTGATAATGTTATCAGGTTTGAATCATTTATATTTAATGCAGCATGCACAATCAATTCTTTGTTTTTATTTATTTATTTATGACAATTTATTCACTTTGTATCACATCTGTAGCCCCCTCCCTCATCCCCTCCCAATCTCACCCTCCCTCCCTCTCCTCCTTTCATGCCCCTTCCCTAGTCCACTGAGGGGAGGACCTCTTCCCCTTCTGTCTGAACCTAGCCTATCAAATCTCATCAGGGCTGGCTGTATCATCTACCTCTGTGACCTGGCAATTCTGTACTCTCCATGGAGAGCTGATCAAAGAGACAGCACTGAGTTCATTCATTTGGGAGACAGCTCCTCCTCCCCCTTACTAGGGAAGCCACTTGGAAACTGATCAGGGGGTCTAGGTCTTCTCCATGCATGGTCTTGGTTGAAGTATCTGTCTCTACAAGTGCCCCCTGGGCCCAGGGTTTTTGGCTCTGTTGGTCTTCTTGCAGAGCTCCTGTCTCCTCCAGGTCTTTCTATCTTCCTCTTCTTCCATAGTTTCCTGTACTCTACCTGACGTTTGTCTAAGGATCTCAGTATCTCCTTCCCACACCCTGACAGGTAGGGTCTTTCAGAAAAACCCTGTGGAATCAGTATTGTAGAATTATAATGTTGTCTTGTATGTAAAACACAGAGTTCTGAAGTATAAATATGTCTCTGGGGTAGTAGTATTTAGAATGATGGGTGCTTCAGCACTCAGAAAAATTCCCTAAATTTATGTATGATTTCCATTACAAACAACTAAACTCTCAGGCATTGGGTGGAAGAGAAGATGAGTAGATATTACATTACAGCCCAACCATTTTCTATATAAAGATATTTGGGTAGAAATATGTTTTGTACCTACTGATGACCCTATAAATGTCTAGGTACAATCCATTGGGCCTTGTTAAATTCAGTGGGTGACAAAACAAACTCAAAAGTCATGAATCTGGAAAAGAACTTGGGGCAGGGTATGATAAGTTTGAATGAAGTAAGAAAGGTTATTTGAAAAATGAGTAAAAAGAATCAATTATATCCATATATTAAATTGTATCAAAAATGTATCAAAATGAATTTAATATAGACTAAAAATAGATAAATTCCAAGGTAATAAAATATAAAGAAACAAATAAAAACTTAAAAAATTACATCACATGTTCATCCTTAATCAGTCTGTAACTAATAACTTACACTAAAACATATTGAATAATTAATATTATAAAGTTTAATATGAGAAATAATAGTAACTGTAATTATGGATCACAGCAAATGCTCAGTTTCTTAATATAAGAGTATGTGGCATTTAGTGACATCAAAACAAGGATTCTTGCAGTACTCTGAGATCAGTTGTTCTCAGCATTGCTGGAGATAGTGGAATTTCATTTAACTTTGAGCTTAGAGAATCCAGTCATATTTAGCACTGGAGGTAATTTTCCATCTCTGTAGTCTGATTATAAACTTCCCTTGATTTCCCAAATTGCACTGTTCTGTCTGTCAAAAACAGCTGGGCTGAGTGAGAGAATAATTCGAGTCAATTAAAAAGAAAAGTGCAGTCTAGAAATGTGAACTATTTGATTACACAAAAACAGGAAGTTGAAACGGGTCGTTTTCTAATTTTCTTCCATCTTCTTTGAAGCAGCTTTTGATGGAAAGGTTAGTGGAAACATCAAATTTGTGGGTTCTGAATGGAGTGTTTGCTGGGGAAACACATGCAATATTTTCTAAATTTGTTGTTAAGTAAACTGTGTCTGATTTCAGTGAAATTATTTTGGTGTACAAGAGAGATGCTGCATGGATACTCACACACTGAACTCAAGTCTTTTCAATATCAAACCACTTTTGTGTTAGTTTAATGTTAGTCATATAAAATTGTAAACAAAACAATTCTAAAATTACTAAATTTGGATCCCAAACTGTAAAATGTTTTTATGTATCCAAATTGCTCATTGCCTTATGTTAGTAAGGAAGAACTATTGAAAAGCTCATTTCCTATAATTGGCTTCTTAGGATCGGGAGTAAATTAAAATGCATAAGAGATGTACTGCCTCTGCTACTTTGGTTATGAAGTTGCTCTTTCTGTCTTTTTTTAAAGGCAGGCTCTTGCTAACCTAGGTTGGCCTAACTCATAGTTGCCCTTCCTCTGGGGTTACAGACATGTGGCACTGCGGCCAACTCAGAGGGGACAATTTTGGAGTTTAAGTTAATGGCTTTCAAATATAGCAGCATCAAGTCTCTCAAATCATGGGATAATACGAACAAAATACACAAATATAAACCACATAGAATGCACAGAAGAAAAGGAAAACAAGTTTACAAGGGGCCTTGTTCACATTTATAAGGTGAGAAATTGATCTCAGGTAAAGTATAAGAAGATAAAGCAATCCCCCAGAGGGATATTTTGTAATGACAAAATTTATAACATCAGTAAAGGCATGCTACTCATAAAATTTCATGGGCCAGATGATTTAACCTACATATATACATTACACAGCTTTGTGACTTAAGTAACCAGTTTTGTTGTAGGATCATTTATTTATTTATTTATTTTCCTGAGGGAAGCAGGGTCTAAAAGGATTTAATGCTTGAGAACCTTATTAAGGTGGGGTTTTGTAAGGCAAGATTGGACAAAGGATCCAGGCCCTATAGGGATTATATGGCTTCTCTGAGCTGTTTGTATTAAACTGGGGTTTGCAGTTTAACAATAAGCCAGAGGTTGCCTGTGGGCTGAACCTAATGTCATAACTGGGAAGAATGAACTTTTAGTCACTACAGTTGAGGTTAGCTGACAGCCCTTCCTCCATCAGGTACAATAAGATCTTCTGTAAAATCAGCATGTGCATCCAAAACCGCCAACATTCAGACCATGCTTCCCTCAGAGAGTCATTGTTTCAATGTGTTTGTATTTATATCTGTATAGGTTCATGTTTCCTTGAATTACTTCCCAGAGTCAGATAAAATTCCTGATAGTTATGGGAGGAGAAGAGGAAAGGAGGATGGGACTAGGAAGGGATAAGGGAGGGGGCTACGGCTGGGATACAAAGTGAATAAATTAGAATAAATTAAAAATAAATTTAAAATTGCTGGTAGTTTTAGTTTTTTAAGGTTTTTTTTTAGTTTATGATTTGATTAAAAATCCTTGTCTTTTATGTTTTTTTCTTTCATTCTCTTTTTTTATTTTTTATTTTTTAATTATTATTATTAGTTACATTTTATTAACTCTGTATCCCAGCTGTATCCCACTCCCTTATTCCCTCCCAATCCCACCTTACCCCCATCAGCTCCTCCCTGCCCCTTTCCTCATCCATGGATTGGGGAGGACCTCCTCCCCTTTTGTCTGGCCCTGTTTTATCAGATATCATCAGGACTAGCTGCAAACTCCTCCTCTGTGGCCTAGCAGGACTGCTCCTCCTTTGGGGGGTGGGAAATGATTTTTATATATTGGAAGAGACTTCCTAAGGGTCCAGTACAAAGATATTTACAGTGAAGTTAATTGATGTCTATCTTGACCTATGCACAGCTAGTACATTCTTCATGTGGATAAATACAAAGAAACTAAGGTTGTCATTTAATGTGTTACTTAATTAATATATCCTGATAAAAAGAAAGTAAAATAAAACAGGTTTGTCTTAGTAAATTTTGGGGAATAGTGGTTTTTTGGTAGTTCGGAGGGTGATAGAAGCATAGGGAGTTGGTGACAGGTTCAATGGTCTTCTAAACAAAGTATAGAAGGTTAGATTCAGGGATTTCTTTTTCTTTCTTTTGTTTCCACTATCCTTCTTTCTCTCTTATCTAAAGTTAATGGGAAAAGGAAGAAAAGAAGGGAAAGAAAGAAAAGAAAAATAATTATATATAAGAATGATAGAAATAAAGAATAGATTATTAAATCTATTTTTAAATTAAAGAGGAACTACTAGTCTTAAGTATTTTATACTGATATAGTTTACTGTATATTTTATAATTTTATACACATTTAAGATTATTTTTGTTAGGATATATGTTGGCATGATGCTACTCTGTGCTGTGTAAAGTTTATGCCTCTTCATTCAAATGCTGCTTTCTCTACCCAGTGATTTCATTTCAATCCAGATATGACACTGTAATGTTTATTCTCCTGTTAATGTCTCCTGTCTCAAGTTAATGAAAACATGCTTACCATTTGTTCTCTCTTCTGCCAATAAAACACTGACCAGCTGGTGGTGAGCAATAGAGAAAATAGGCTAGGACATTTAGAAAGGTGACCAAAGAGAGAGAGAGAGAGAGAGAGAGAGAGAGAGAGAGAGAGAGAGAGAGAAAGTAGAGATTGATCCTTGATCCAGTGGGAGATGTCCAGGAAGCATAAGGAGAGGTGAAAGAGAACCGGTTGAAGGTTAAGAAATGCAAGTGTGAGGGAGATTTTGTTGGGAGGAAGTTAGACTAGCTGGGAGGTTTAGGATGGAGTCATAATTGTTTAGTATTGCTCTAAAGGCTAATTAAATAAGTCTCCATGTGGCTTTACTTGGGGAAATAGCTGGCTGAAGGTAAACTGCCACTGTACTAATTTTATGCTTTCCATCCACATTAATAATCATTCTGCAAACGTGCTATATATTTACGTTTCAATCCTTGTATAAGATATTGTACTTATACAACTCATTTAAAAACGTAATGTGAAACTCTAGCTTTGAATGCTATTAGAAACTGTTTAGGAAAATTTAAAATTGCAGGTGGGTAGTCAATCAAACTCATTGTCATGATAGACACTAGTTTATTTAATGACAAAATAAGCTGTGTTATGGCTCTTATAAATGTTTTTGAAATTAATCAGAGAATAAATAGCTAGAAACAAGCAATATTTGCCTATTGAAATATACTGTTGACAGGTAACTGGTCTTCAAAGACTTCAGAGATCTACAACATATGACATTTAAAGATATGTTATTAATGAAAGGATCTTTTGAAAGTGAGACATGTTAGCACCTGGCAGCACCCTCGTTCTAGGAAGATGATGGGCGTCAAAGAAACTACATATGGAGTTTGCTTCAGAAGTGGTCAGCTATCCACTGAGCAAGAAACTGCCCTTGCTTCAATTGCAGACAGCATGCTGCTCTCCAAGCAGGGCTCAGAGGGAAGTGGATGACTTAGCTTTGCCAAAACTAGGTAGGCAATTCTTTATAATTCCCGCTTCACAAAAGTATGTCATAAAGTGAGCTAGAAGGCCCAAGATGATGCCCCAGCATTGCTGAGGAATATCGTGTACATGTCCAGGTAGCCAGCTGTCTCTGTCATTTCTGTGGTTTTGGAAACTGTTTTATCTCCACTACCTTTTCTACTCAGATAATATTTATCCTTCTAAGATCTCTGATTGGGCTGAAGAGTATATAGGTATAGTCTCACAATTAAGCTTAAGATGTTTAGGCTATAAAAATGTTTAAAAATGTTTTAAAAAGATACATTTTAGGTCTGAATAGATTTTTTTAGGCTGACAAGTGCAAGCTATGGTAGAAAAAAATGTTCTCAGTACAGAACTCTGAACACACCAAGATAAGACAGATAGAATAGTATGTTCTCCTCAGTTGCCAAATACAAATTGGTTCAACACTGTGAGTGTAATTCTTACTTAATAGTTTTCATAATTGTTTCATAATATTTTTTATTTTATATAGTTTATTATTGTAAGATAAAGACCCTTTTACTGGACTAAAAAGGAGAGATTTGGGGGGATGGTCTTGTGTACTGTGTATTCAGATGATAATTTCTGTGGCCTGAGATCTGGTTGCAGTTTAGAAATGGCTATTGTTGCCATCACTGAATAATGTCCTATATCAATATTCTATAAACATTCCTCCCCAATTATCTCTGACTGGTTAATAAGAAGATGATCAACCTATAGCTGGGTGAGAGATGACAGGAGCCAGGATTTCTGTTCCCATGGGGGGGAGATATACAAAGTATACATTTCTCGTAAAGAATAATTTTGAAGAATCTTTAAAATTTCAATAATAATAATAATAATAATAATAATAATAGTGGGTGCTGCAACCCCAGGTGAGGACAAGTGGACAGGAGGGAGGCTTCCAGACCACTCATTAGTACAAGTGCTCCTGTACACTGGCCTAATGTGTGACAAAAAAGTAGGATCCCAGAAAACAGGTAGAGCCTTAGAACAAGGTGGTGGCTGCAGTTCTTGCCTGCACAGATGTTTCCTTCTGTGGTGGCAGGCCAAGTACCTCCCCAGAAAGAGAGTAGGATGGTTAGCAAAGCCAGAGCTCATGTCAACACCCCATTGGTCTAAACGCTATATAAAAATGCTTTCTGCATTGTATTAAGATAGATCTGCACTTCATGCTGATTTCTGTATTCTGTTTCTTTTGGTTGGCACTCCATCTTCCTCCTTCCCACCTGGATCATCTTCTAATAATAGACAGATAGATAGGTAGATAGGTAGATAGATAGACAGACAGACAGATAGATGATAGTAAAATGGTACATATTTTGTGAGATTATATATATAAATAAATATATATATATATATATAATTTCACATATATATATATGTGAAATTCAGGACAAAACAAAAATAACCAATGGTGATACACATGAGTATGTGAGAACCATGGTTATAGAAATCTTTGATATATGAATGGTATAGTAAAATAATTTGGCTAACATCAAAATTATCAATGTTTTTGCTTTGTTAGAGTTGTCTTCTCAATCAGGTGTATGTAAATCAAGCATAAGCTATTAATGAAAGATACTTGAGAATCTTCACTGGCAAGGGGTGTTACAATGTGGAAACATAAATTCTCATACAGTAACTTGAAATACAACATGTATCTCTCGCTGCCTTAGTTTATGAAAAGTGGTATTTCATGCCCTTGAATTTTTTAATGTAGAAGACATAAGAAGTGAATCTCTCCATGAGTTCACTATATGTAAATCTGAATCATGACACTCTCTTTTATTCAGTTTATCTTACATAGGCATAGCCCAACATATTAATTCACTATTGATTAATATTTGCCATAATTAGTAACTATTCTAGAAAAGGTAATACACAATTTAATTAAATTTATGGCCTTTATTCCTCCCAGGACTGAGAGCTAAGAAAAAAAATGCTGATATTTTCATTATTTTTATTGTGAGATTCAGAACTGATCGATTTTTTTATCTAGTTTTTCTACATTGTCATGTTTCTATTACAAAATCTTTTATTATTCTTTAGTTTGTTTCTAGATTTATTTTGTTATTGTTGCCATATTTTCACTCAACATTTTGCATATTTGGATTCCATTGGGCAACCAGGATTCAAAACAAACTTTTAACTCAATAATTGCTACTTCAAGATAAATTAAAATCTAAAGCAATTCCAAGTTCAGATTTATTTTTAAAATGAAAGAGATGTTAAAACAATATATTCACCTCGAGGATTAGAGATTGTGCAATGGTGAAATTTAGATTAAGATAGTCATTTGACTAAGTGTTTCATTGGAATCAGCTCTTAAAGTGATTAGGTAATTTTTTTACAATAAAAGATAACAAAATCAGAATTACTACATAATTACTACTGTTATCTTTATACTTGTCTCATGTTTTGTATGCTGTGTGCTTTTGTTTGTTTTGAATCATTAAGAACTGGTGAATTGGAATATCAGTCTCAGAAAAGACCCTTGAGTCAGATTTTTTGGTTCTGTTGCTCTCCTTATAGAGCTCCTGTCCTCTCTAGGTCTTACTATCTCCCCCTTCTTTCTTAAGATTCCCTGCACTCTGCCCAAAGTTTGTCAATGAATTTCAGTATCTGCTTTGATACTCTGCTGGGTAGAGCCTTTCAGAGGCCCTTGTGGTAGGCTCCTGTCCTGTTCACTGTTTTCCCTAATAGGTTAGGGTAGGATGGAAGGGGAGGACGATCTCCCATATCAGTGGACTCAGGTAGGGGCATGGGAGGAGAAGAGGGCAGGATTGGGAGTAGATGAGGGAGCTGGGTAACTCAGGAAGACAAAGTGAATAAAGTGTAATGAAAGAAAGAAAGAAAGAAAGAAAGAAAGAAAGAAAGAAAGAAAGAAAGAAAGAAAGAAGAAAGAGAGAAAGAGAGAAAGAAAGAAAGAAAGAAAGAAAGAAAGAAAGAAAGAAAGAAAGAAAGAAAGAAAGAAAGAAAGAAAGAACTGGTGAATTGTATCACACTGTAAAACTACCTACTGTGATGGTGAATTTGATGTGTGAACTTGAGTGTGCCCTGACAGTTAATGGTCAACCACAAATCTAAATATTCCTGTAAAGGCATCTTTAATTAATTAATTTTCCTGTGGTAATGATCAAACCCTTATCCTTGTAGACCTTGTGTAAGCAGATACTCAAACACTGGGATGCACACATAGATCAAATGCACTTCTCAGAGCAGTAGACATTAAATAAGATATACTACTGCCTGGCATGAGGGTGTGCTTAATTGACTGAGGGCTTAAAAGCACCTCACTGCATTTGACTAGCTCCTCAGCATTCCATGATGTCTAGAGCCTTTCAGTCTTCCTCACAAATGTCAAACTTGTGAGGCCAATAACACCCATCATAAATTATGTCTTTTTGCCCCACATTTTTCTATATGTACATGCATATGTTTACACATCATTTCAGACTCTCACATACATCCTTTTGGTTCTCTTTGTTTAGAGAAAACTACTGTACCAATGGCTCGTTCACTCACGTAAACAAGTTGGTTAGACTGCAGCCATAGTGTCTATATGAGAATGCGTATTTGTTTAAATACTCTCTTTCTTTATAGTAGCAAATATGTGAAATTCATACCTTTATTGTACCAGACACAAAAATCATATCAGTGAAGATACAAATATGAGTGCAAAATCTGCTTACAGTATTGTAAATGCTGCTGTCTGAATTCTAACGCATTTTCTTATGATTATTAATGAACATTTAAAGAAGTCTGCAACAACACATATTTAGATTAAAAAGAAAATTAATATAATAACAGCTATACTTTAAATGGGAGGAAATGCTTGCTTTGGCAGAAGGTAAATCCTTACTCTGTTTTTCTAAAGGTAAATATTCTGCACACATTGATAATTTATATTTTTGGCCTGAACAGCTGTTGTTTAATCATTGTTTTTGCAGTAGAGCAAATGTAAAACATATTTTACCTTAATTAACTCATTAAGAGGAAAATAACCAAAAACACCAGGCTTTTGAGAACACTGATTTTAACCACATCACCAGGAATAGAATAGTACCTTGTTCTCTTTACAGCTGTGTTATAGCTCCCCGAATAACTCAATTACAGCACTGCACCGAAGCACAGCACTAAGTGCAGTTATGCGCTCCAGTCTCTAGAGGGCTCTGCACATCACTTTTTCACTCAGCTTAGCTTTGCAGCATACTAGTACTGATTGTCTGCAGCCAGTAACTCAGCCAGTAACTGCAGCTGCCACTCAGCACTGAGCTCAGAGAAACCTTTCTTTAATTCTTGTCTCATTTCCATACATTGCATTATGAAGCAAAACATAAGTGCTTAGGCAGAGGCAAAGAATATAGGAAATAAACATCTATCTTGAATGTGTGCATGGAAGATCTTTCCTTCCTCTGACTTTCTGTCTCTAGACTAACACTATGTGTACTATACTGTTTCCTAAATACATCTAGTATTGGTAATTCTGCACAGAATTATTTATGATATATGCTGTTTAATTCAAGTCAACAAATATTATATTGATTTTATTAAATGTTTCAGGATGAAGAGACAAATCAATGCCGGTGCTGTCATTCTGAATGAACTTGCCTGGAATGCAGGATGAAAGCTGATTTGGAATCTTACAGTGTTCAGCTCCCATAGGAATTCTCTCGCACTTAATAAAGTTGCTATACATTCTGAGAATATGATTCATGGAGAAAGCCATTTGTCACTCAGTTTTAAATCATGGCGGTGACAAAGAAAACACAGCCTAGTGTGTGAGACTGGAATTCCCATGAGATTTAACTCAATATACATCAAGTCATGCTATATTGTGGGACTTTCAAATCAGACACCTCTCACACCAGCATAAGGTAGAGGAGAAGGCAAGCAGTTCCTGGCACATATCTTCACAGGCTAGGGCAAAGTTTTCATCAGGCTTTGTGCCACTTGGAGAAGTGCCTCTAGACATCTATTGTAGAGTTACTAAATTGGGATGACACAGTGTTTATGACCAAGTGTTCCTTTCGTTATTAGAGCTACAGTCTTTTAAGCCATCTGCTAAGAATAGGACACTCACAAATATTATTTTATTTGTGAGTAATTTATTTGTGTAATTTTATTCACCTAGGTGATAGGATACATCAGCAATGCACCATCATGGTGATAGACTGTTAGGCTGAGGAGGGCAAGAACTTCTTTAACGTTAAATGAATATTTGGTGAAACTTGAAGTCATGTGCAAACAGATTATGTTGAGACTATTAAAACATATAGTTCACCATTCTTCATGACAAACCCAACTGAAACAAGACAGAGACATGTAATTAAGCAGTTAGGTAATCTAGATCCAGTTTCTGAAACTGTATGTGGCATAGCTAAATGATGCAGTATGTTAGTTACTCTTCTGTAAAAGCAATGAAGCATCATAAACAATGTCAAATTATAGAAGAAAGTTTATTTGGTGGCTAGCATGATGGCAGGAAGGCATAGTACAAGTACAAGAGCATGAAGATGCTGGTTACATTTCACATTTCACACATACACAGAAAACAAAGAGAGTAGGAAGTGAGATGGAACTATAAACCACCAAAATCTGCACCCCTAAGAATGCATCCTGTAAAGAAGCCTAAGCTCTTCCCAACAGCACCACCAAATGGAATCCAAGTATTTAAATACATGAGCCAGTGAAGAACTGTTTTGTTGTTGTTGTTGAAGTAAATGACCATAGGTATTCACAGTAAATTTCACAAAATTGAAAAGATGTTTCTACACATATTGACAAAAAATTAATGCAAACTCGAACACACAATTTTTAACAGGGGTAACCCGTACTGCATTTTCAGAACTGCAAAGCATCCATACTTTACCAGTCAACCAGTAACCATGAGTAATACAGCAATCACTGCCCCACCAGTACCAGAATATCCAAAGATAAGAACACAGTGTTTTATATCATGAAATGAATAAGGAAACTCTTTTCTTTTATAGAGTTAGCTTTGAAAATAATTGACACAGAGAGGCTATGATGTATTTTATTATAAGCTTCAAAGTACTAGAGCTGGACAGATATCAACTCTCTGAGCTATGTTGCTATTTCCCAGCTGCACTCTCCAAGTTACTTATTAATAAGTAGTCCTGTCTGGACTGGATCTGTGCCATCAGGCCAAGTCCCCTTTCTCCATCTTCTTCCTGGTACCCTCATTCCAGGAACTGAAACTCTGCCTACCTCTATTGAGTCCAGCTACAGGCTCCAGCAGTTCTGTATTTTAACCAATCAGAGAACATTGAGGATCAAGTTTACGCAACATCATTGGTTATGCCTGAGAATGTGTTCCTGTGGATAGCAGCCAGATCTTGGGGCTCAATATTTGGCATCTTAATATACAGCTTCTATCTGTTTCCTGTTTGGATACTAATGTAGTTGCTTAATTGTGAAAAACATAGACTTCCAGTGATTTTCTAATGCTCTTTCACCATATGTAAACATTACATTAGTATGTGTTGGAATTGTATGGTATTAGAATGTTTGATGTTAAAAATTGGTGTTTGAAAAAAAATTGGTGTTTGAGTTGCTAAGTTTCATAGGAAATTTTAAAAAGAATTTTGGGGTGGAATTATGATAAAATTTGCTGTAATATTCTGAAGCCATTCTAATCATATTTCAGTCATTTTCTTACCTTGCATTTATAAGAATCAGCATTTCCAGAATTAACAATTATATCAAGGTATCAATCTGCCTCAAAATATTGAAAGCTTCCGTCATCCTGAAGTATCAAATATTAATACAATTAACTTTTATTTAAAATTCAATAAGTATGTTTATCTCATTAATTTAGAAAGTTGCTTCTTTTATGATATTAACAAGATGATAAAAATAATTGTTTATGAGTACTTTATGATTCATTATGATCAGTAGTAAAGATCTCATTTGTAAGACCTTTTACAAGATTACACATTCAAAGTCAGAAGAATTCATTATCTGATATTTTGGTGAATATTGTATATACTGTCCATGTTTTCTGATAATTTCTGTGCTATTGGCACCGATTAAAAATTATATTATAAAATATTAGGGAAACCTGCATACATTCGAAATTACACAAAAGCTCATAATAAATCGCAAGAAAACAAAATATCTTAAGAATGGAGAGAAGTGAAGAGCTCACACTGAGATTTGATGAAGGTCATTCAACCCATACAGGAACTAAACTGGAAGCAGTAGCCCCAGTAGCTCAGTAACCAAGTGGGTTACCATAGTAAGGGGAACAGGGACTGTTCCTGACATGAACTCAATGGTTGCCTCTTTGACCTCCCCACCCCCCAATGGAGCAGCAGCCCTGCTAGGCCACAGAGGAGGACTTTACAGCCAATCCTGAAGATACCTGATAAAACAGGGTCAGATGAAAGGGGAGGAGGTCCTCCCCTATAAATGGATTTGGAAATTGGCAGGGAGGAGATGAGGGAGGGAGGGTGGGATTGGGAGAGAATGAGGGAGTGGGATACAGCTGGGATACAGAGTTAATAAAATGTAATTAATAATAAAAATAATAAAAAATAACAACCAAAAAAAGAGAGAGAAAGAGAAAGAGAGAGAGATGTTCTTTCATAAAATTCTATGCAGGGGAGATAGAAAGAACCTGAAAGGGACAGGAACTCCAAAAGAGAACCAACAGACCCCCCCCCCAAAAAAAAAAAGCAACAAAAGAAACAGACAAAGAAAACTAAAAAAAAAGAAAGAAAAAAAAATAAAAACAGAAAAAAACTGAGCCCTGGGAGCCCTGAAGAGAATGATGCCCCAACCAAGGACAATGCATGGAGAGGACCTAAAACGCCGACTCAGATGTAACCCATAGACTCAGTCTCCTCACATCCATAGTCCCTCCCAAGGGGAGCAGGGCCTGTCTCTGGCATGAACTGAGTGGCTGGCTCTCTAATTACTTCCCTCTGGAGGGTGCAGCTTTGCCAGTCCACAGTGGAACACAATGCAGCCAGTCCTGATGAGACCTGATAGGCTAGGGTCAGATGGAAGGGGAGGAGGGCCTCCCCTATCATTGGATTTAGGGAGGGTCATAGGGGGAGAAGAGGGAGGGAGGGTGGGATTAGGAGACAAGAGGGACAAGTCCTCAGCCTGGATACAAAGTGAATAAATTTTAATAAATGATAATAAATTTTAAAAAGACTTTAAAAGACTTTTTTAAAATTAGTTACACTTTATTCACTTTGTATCCTGCCATAAGCCCCTCCCTCATCCCCTCCCGGATCCTACCTTCCCTCCTCCTTCTTCAAGTTCGCTCCTCCCCAGGTCCACTGATAGGGGAGGTCCTCTTCTCCTTTCTTCTGATCTTAGTCTATCAGATCACATCAGGAGTGGCTCCATTGTCATCTTCTGTGGCCTGGTAAGGCTGCTCCCCCTCAGGGGGAGGTGAACAAAGAGCAGGCCAATCAGATTATGTCAGAGGCAGTCCCTCTTCTCATTACTATGTAAACCACTTGGACACTGAACTGTCATGTGCTACATCTGTGCAGGGGTTCTAGGTTATCTCCATGAATAGTCCTTGATTGGAGTATGAGTCTCTGGGAAGTTCCCTGTGTTCAAGTTTTCTGGTTCTGTTGCTCTCCTTGTGTGGTCCCTGTCCTCTCCAGCTCTTACTATTTCCCACTACTCACATAAGATTCCATGTACTCTGACCAACAGTTGGCCATAAGTCTCAGAGTCTGCTTTGATAGTCTGCACGGCAGAGGCTTTCAGAGGCCCTCTGTGGCAGGTTCCTAGACTTTTTAAAAGAGTTAAAAATTTAAATAATTTTCATCATTTTGATAGGTCTCTGAGTCTGTGTGTTTGTGTTAAATATGTTAGTAACTGGCCACTTTCTGGCTCGACCTAGGACCTTAACTATCCCCTGCCCAATGTAAGTAATATTCACTTAATAACTTCCACAAATATCTCATAATGTAGGTCTCTGGAAAGCATCTTATATTTCACCAACATCCAAAGTTATTGAAATATGTGGCAAGCATTCATCACTAAAATTCCCCAGTTACTTTGATATTAGTTCTTATGTATTTGACTTTGTTTTTGTTCTTACTTCTTTATCCTTTGAAATTTAATCTTTAAATAACCAATTTAGACATCTCTGATATTAATATTTCTCCCAGAAAATATGATTCTCTGTGCAAGCAAATTCGATTTCCAATGATATTATTAATCTTTCTACAGTTTTCCAGTCTTTGGTTCTGAGTTTGTTCTTTAATTTATAAATTCTTGCATATTTCCATGTCCTTGACATACTAAAACAGTTTTTGTTATGAATCATGAGCATTATAAAGCAGATGGGAGCTTCAATTAACTATAACCTTGCAGCACTTTTCTACACATACCCAAAATAACTGCTAGTATAGTTTCTTACAAAATGGAAATTGTATAATTTGAAAAGATCAGTTACCTACAAACCCAATTCTGGACACACCTGACTGAATTTCTTTGGCTGAATTTTCCTAATAATTTCAACTTTTCTAGAGAATTAAAATACAAGTGAAATTGTCAGAATATTGCATAAATAGGTAGAAAGATATAATAGAGAGATGATAGATTAATTATAGATAGATGGATGACAGAAAGTAGATAATAAATAAGTAGATCATAGATAAATAAATTAGTAGATGACAGATGGATAATATTTAGATAAACAGCTAGATAAATAAAATAATGACTTACACTTACTTTGAACTTCTGTAATTACTTCACTTTATTTTGTGTTTTAAGGACAATATTTTCAAAAATAAGTTCTGTCTTATTTGCAATTATAGCATATACAGCCTGTGGTGGTGACATGTTAGTATAAAAGTCTACCATTTTTTCACAGCTTTTAATAAAACCCCAGTCTTCAAGTGTCACAATAATTTCAAGATGCAAACCAAGTAATCAGAATCTTGAATGTTTAGGAATTAAATAATTTCATGAAAATAGAGTAAAACTTCCAATCTCTTCCAGATCGTTCCTGTAAACCCAACACTTGGTGACTGAAAGAAGCATCATTATGGGTTTTCACCCAGTCTGAGTTACAAAGTTAGAATTTGTCCAAACAAGCAATGCAAATTGTCTTTTAAATTTTTAAATATTTTTATTATAGTTTTACAGACCAGCTGGGCATGGTGGCACACTCCTTTAATCCCAGCACTTGGGAAGGCAGAGGCAGGAGAATCTTTGTGAGTTTGAGGACTGCCTAATCTAAAAAGTGAGGTCAGAATAGCCAGTCCTCTGTTATGCGGAAAAAACCTGTCTCAAAAAAACAAAACCAGCCAGCCAAATAAATAAATACAATCATACATATCATGTTATGTCATTCTAAGATACTTTCTTTTTAATGAGTTATAATTCATCTCAAATATCTATCACATGAGAGAGCAGCCATTAGGGCCTATCAGCAGTTGTGAGGTCTGTTTCATTACCTCTGGGTGTCAGTTCCAAGGTTCCAGTTAATGCCTGCATTCTCAGAAAAGGCACCCATTGGGGACTGCCAGCATGGTGAGGTCTGTTCCATTCCATGAACTTCATGCCCATCCCCGGGCCCCAGCTTTGCCTACAGTCCCAGAGACAATAGCCATTAGGACTTATCTGTAGTCCTCTGTGCACCAGTTCCAGGGTTTCAACTCTGCCTGCAGTCTCAGAGGTGGCATCCTTTAGAGACTACCAGAAGTAACAGCCATCAGGGCATATCTGACAACTCCAAGCCTGCCGACACCAAGGACAACCAGATGGCTAAAAGACAGCACAAGAACACGCTCAACAAGTGCAGGGCAGTATGGCACCACCAGAACCCAGCTACTCTGCTACAATAAGCCCTGGATATCCTAGTTCACCTGAGGTGCAGGAAAATGACCTTAAATCTAATCTTATGAAGATGGTAGAGGTCATTAAATGGAAAATGAATAATTCCTTTAAAGAAATACAGGGAAATAGAAGAAATAAAGTAAACACAAAGAGGCAATCGTGGAGATAGAAAACCTAGGAAAGAGAACAGGAACTACGGACACAAGCATCACCAACAGACTCCAAGAAAGAATCTCGGGCATAGAAGATACAGTTGAAGAAATCAATACATTGGTCAGAGAAAATGCTAAATCTAAAAAGTTTATAATGCAAAACATCCAGGAAATATGGGATACCATAAAAAGACCAAACCTAAGAATAATAGGAATAGAAGGAGAAGATTCCCAGCTCAAAGACCCAGAAAATACCTTTAAAAAATTATAGAAGAAAACTTCCCTAACCTAAAGAGTTGTTTATAAACATACAGGAAGCTTATAAAACACCAAAGAGATTAAGACCATAAAAGAAAATCCACCTGTCACATAATAATCAAAAGACAAAATGTAAAGAATAATAAAAAAGATATTAAAAGCCTCAAGGGATAAGGGCCAAGAAACATAGAGGCAGACCTATTAGAATAACACCAGATTTCTCAACAGAGACAGGCTAGAAAGGCCTGGGCAGATGTGATACAGCTTTTGAGAAATCACAGATGCCAACCAGAATACTATACCAGGTAAAACTTTCAATCACCATAAAGAGAGAAAACAAGGTATTCCATGACCAAACCAAAATTAAACAATATCTTTTCACTAACCCAGCCTACAGACTATCCTAGAAGAAAAACTCCAACACAAGGAGATTATGCTCAATAAAATGCAGGAAATAAATAATTTCACACAAGCAAAAACAAACCAAACAAGGGAAACACACAAACACACACACACACACACACACACACACACACACACACACACACACACTACCACCACGAATATTAAAATAAAATAACAAGAATCAACAATAATTACTCATTAATATCTCTCAACATCAATGGACTGAATTACACAATGAAAAGACACAGGTTAACAGAGTGGATGTAAAAATAACAGGAACTCAATGACTGGCTCTTTGGCCTCCCCACCCCCCAAGGGAGGAGCAGTCCTGTTAGGCCACAGAGGAGGGCTTTGCAGCCAGTCCTGAAGATACCTGATAAAACAGGATCAGATGAATGGGGAGGAGGTCCCCCCCTATCAGTGGACTTGGAAAGGGGCACAGTGGAGATGAGGGAGGGAGGGAGGGACTGGGAGGGAATGAGGGATTGGGACACGGTTGGGATACAGAGTTAATAAAATGTAACTGATAAGGAAAAAATTAAAAAAAATAAAAATTAAAAATAAAAAAAATAGGATCCATGAATTTTCTGCATACAAGAAACACACCTCAGCAACAAAAATATATTCTTAAAGTGTGGAAAAAAAGGTTTTTTTAAGCAAACAGACCCACGAGACAAGTAGAAGTAGTTATTTTAGTATCCGATAAAGTAGACTTTCAAGCAGAAGTAATCAAAAGAAATGAGGAAGGGCACTTCATACCGATCAAAGGAAAAATCTACCAAGATGACATCTCAGTTCTGAACATCTATGCCTCAAATACAAGGGCTCCCTCATTTGTAAAAGTGATATTACTAAAACTTAAATCACACATTGAACCCACTTCAACACCCCATTATCAACAATGGGCAGATCATTGAGACAGAAATTAAACAAAGAAACAATGAAAGCAACCAATGTTATGAATCAAATGAACCTAACAGATATCTACAGAACATTTTACCCAAACACAAAAGAGTGTAACTTTTTCTCAGCACCACATGAAACTTTCTCCAAAATTGACCATATACTCAGCCACAAAGCAAGCCTCAACAGATACAAAAATATTGAAATAACAACTTTTATCTTATAAGACCACCATGAATTAAAGATGGAACTAAACCACAACAGAAAGCCTACAAACTCACAGATACTGAACAACTCTCCACTCCACCAAGTTAGAGATAAAAAAATAAAGACATTAAAGACTTTTTTAGAATTCAATGAAAATAAAGGCACAATATATACAAACTTATGGGACAAAATGAAAGCAATGCTAACAGGAAAGTTCATAGCACTATGCATCTTCATAAAGTACTTGGATAAATCACATTCCAGCAACTTAAAGCACATCTGAAGGCCCTATAATAAAAAGAAGCAAACACAACAAAAATTAGTAAATAATCAAACTCAAGGCTGAAATCAATAAATTAAAACCAAAGGGAAAAAAAAATCAACGAAAACATGATGGTTTTGAGAAAACCATCAATATCAACAAACACTTAACCAAATGAAATAAACAGATAAATAAAGAGATAAAGATAATATCCAAATTAACAAAATAAGAATTGAAAACAGGGGCATAACAACAGATACTGAGGAAATCCAAAGAATCATTAGGTCTTAACTTCAAAAGCCTCTCTTCAACAAAACTGGAATATCTGAATAAAATGGGTGAATTTTTGATATATTCAATTTACCAAAGTTAAGTCAAAATCAAGTTAACAATATAAGTATCCCTGTAAACCCTAAAGTAATAGAAGCAGTTTTTAAAAGGCTCCCATTCAAAAAATGCTCAGGGTCCGATGGTTTCAGCACAGAATTCTACCAGACTTTTAAAGAAGACATCATACCTATTCTCCTCCAAATATTACACAAAATAGAAACTGAAGGAACATTACCAAACTTATTCTATAATGCTACAGTCACCTCGACACTTAAACTGCACAAAATTCAACCAAGAGATAAATTATTCATGAACATTGATGCAAAAATATTCAATAAGAACTCTGGAACAGAATCCAAGAACACATCAAAAACATTATCACCATGATCAGGTAGGTTTCATCCCAGGAACATAGTGATGGTTTCAACATAAGAAAATCCTCAGAAAAGTTCCCTGTGCCCAGATGTTTTTTTCGTGTTTGTTTGTTTGCTTTTTCTCTCCTTGTGTTGAGACCTGATAGACTAGGATCAGATAGAAAAGGACCTCCCCTATCAGTGGACTGGGGAGGGGCATGGGAGGAGAAGAACGAGGGTGGATGGGGTTGGAAGGGGGCCACAGCTGGGATACAAAGTGAATAAACTGTAATTAATAAAAAATAAATTAATAAATAAAAAGAAAATCCATCAATATAATCTACCATATAAACAAAACTGAAAAAAAAAACAAAAACACATGATTATCTCATTATATTCTGAAAAAAACATTGACAAAATCTCCACCTCTTCATATTAAAATTCTTCGAGAAAATAAGGATACAAGATCCATATCTAAACATAATAAAGGCAATATACAGCAAAACTGTAGCCAACATCGTATTAAATTGAGACAAACTTAAAGCCACCCCACTAAAGTCAGGGACAAGACAAAGCTGTCCACGTCCTTCATATATTTTCAACATAATACTTGAAGTACTAGTCGGTGCAAGAAGGCAACTAAAGGAGATGAAGAGGATACACATTTGAAAAGAAAGAGTCAAAGGATCAATATCTGCAGATAATATAAAAGTATACATATATGTATACATATAGATTCCTCTTCCAGGAACATCTAAAACTGTCTCTCATCTCCATACTGCATCTAGCCTTATCATTTTTCATAATCCATAATGACTATGGTATGATATACATTATTAGTATGTGCAATATATCTGCTTGAAAATTACTTTTTTTCTTTCTCTGTGGTTTCAGAAAGCCAAGAGCCCTTGCAATACACTAAAATAATATGAAAATGTACGTTGTGTAATTTTTTTGTTCTCATTTTTTATACTCTATTTGAACGTGTTTTTCAAATCATAGGTGTGTTATCATTTCAGTTCCTCGGTGCTGCTTGTTCTAGGACTGGCTTTTGAAGATTTACCCATTCCATTCGACGGTTTTTCCTGTTCAGTAGTCGCCATTTACATTGCAACATCCTACTGCTTATTTGTCTTGTTTTACTAAGAATTTATGTTTAAAGAAGTATCTCATAAAATAAAAATGTTGTATTACATGATTATTTAAACATTAGGTTCTTTATAAAACTAGAAATAAGAAATTGAGATAACTGAATTTATTTTTCATGATCATTGAAATAAATGATATTTTTAGTTAAGAATCTCCACTAGGAATTAGTGAAGGTAAGAAGTGTGAAACAGCATGTGATTTTTCACCTTTTTGTTTCCTAAATTCTCTTTTTTTAATTTACATATTTTTACTTATTTATCCATTGTGATGTGTGTGTGCGCCTTGGCTTGCATTAGAGGACATGCAACATGCAGTAGCCTGTCTTTCCTTCCTTATAAGGATCCCGAGCTCAAACACAAGTCATTGCACCTGTCAGTAAGATCCCTCACTCCCTGTGCCATGTGGCTGGCCCTTTTCATTCATTTCTTTTAAATTTACTGTGGAGATTTTCAAAGATTATACTATGAAGTGTGATAATATCTACCCCTCTTTCCCATCCTTTACCTCCTCCTACCCTTTCTCCCAAGGAATCTTCCTTCATGTTCACGTCTTTTATATTTTCTGTCACTCTACATGCTGGAACAGTTCCACTTTCATTTTTAATTGCTGGAATTTTCAGGGTCTAGAAATGCATTTCCATTTCACTCACACATCAACTTTAACTTTTTAAATTAATTTTCAACTAGGGGATTGAAAGGTAGAGTGTTTGCCTAGCAGCTGTACAACCCTGAACTGAATCCCATAAATACCAAAACAGAAAAATAGATGAGTAATTATACATGTGTATGAATATACACTTCCACCTTGGGGAGAAAACCTACAGGTGATGGATGCATGAAGACCAACAACATTGCAGAACACCGAAGTCAGCTTTCCTGTGCTTGTACTTTACCATAGAATAAAGTGCATAAATGAGTGAAATGAGATATATTCACTCATATTGAGACAAAAGTTGGGAGGGATACTTTCATCAGAAAAGATTAATTCTTTGACATCACTATTACGTGTCTCTTAACATTCGTAGGAAATTAATGGTATAAGTTTCTCATAGAAATAGCTAATAAAACAAGGATTAAGAAGAAAAAATTTCAGGGTGAGTTTAGCAGAGCTCCATATTGAAGAGCTGTGTTTCTCCCTCTCCATCCCTAGGTTGTTGTTGGAGGAAGTGAAGGGTGCTTTTAATTTATGCAAGCTTATACTATTAGACCTGTTAGAAAAGCTCAAATTTTCTTAATGTTAGCATAATTCTGACATGACAGGATAACTAAATCTGGGGTAAAATTGTCCAGACTCTTGTATACCACCTCTAATTGTCTATAATAGTGCTAGTGTATTTAAATACATATGACTATAAATATATATATATATATATATATATATATGATGTTTATGACTATATGTATATTTATATATGATGTAGAACTGTGTTTTATATTCAGGAAGTAATTCTTTATACATGATAGAAACAGGTGCTCTAATGTTAACATACTGTCAGAAACCCCACACACCTCCCATTTCTGTTTCTTCCCATAAACTTTTATAATTGGATTCATCAATATGTCCTTTCAGATACTACCAGGTACAGAAAACTGATCTCAGAAAAATAAATAAATAAATAAAATGGTTTACATATTTTCTCAACACATTCCCGAACTTACTTTTGTCACAATAAATAAAGATAGCAGTGTGTTTCATTGGCATACATATTGACATACTGGAAGAAACATAATTCTGGAAGAAATATAACTGTAGTTAGCTCTTGCTTTTTAAAAAGGAAAATGCAACATAAAACAAAGTAGATTCATTACGATCTTCTTACACACACTACCTGTTTATCATGAATGCATTAGAAATGTCATAATTCTACTTTCTGAAGGCATTTTGTGAAAGATGCTTTATAGAATGAATCAGAGAAAGTTCAAGCTTTCCCGCTTAGTCCTATATAAGGTGCTTGACTAGCAAACCAAGAGTGATAGTGTATTAGATAAAAATAAATGTTCAATTATTGAAGTAATACACAGCTGAAAAAAGGAAATAAAACTTTGGTTCTCTTTTGGTGTTCCAAATTTATGAAAGTGTATGATATGGTATATTATGTACAACTCTAAATGAAGTCTGGCTTTTGAATTAATAAAGAATAATGAACGGAAAAATATCCAAAACAGACCATGGAACAGATATTGAAGGTGGATAAGATATTTCTGGACACTTAAACTACCTCTTTGAATTGGAAATTTAATTGAAAATGAATCATTAAGTAGTATACATCGAAAGTTGTATAATTTTCCTTAAATCAAACCAGCAAATAAATTATTGGGTGTCTATTACATGCAAAGCCTGTATTAGTTAATGACTGAGAATCAATTTCTGCCTAGATGATTTATACCCAAAGGATAAGACATTTGCATAGTCATGAAATTCAGATTTTGGAGGTTCTGCAGGAGGCAAGGAGACAGATGTTTAAAGAAAAACAATGCAGCCATCCTCTTCCCAGAGAGATCTAGTATGGCTGTAATGCATAGTGTCCAGATTTCACTCAAACAGTGTAGAATCTTGAATCCTGTCATTTCTAGAGACACTGTTTTTATTTTGATGGGTACAAAGAGACTCAAGACATGTGTTCTGCTTTTGCATATGAAGGAAATCTTATTTAAATATACAAATATAGAGAACAACTGAAACATCAGTGAGAGAAAGTAAGTAAGCAAAGGAGGGAAATAGAAAATAAGTATTTAATTATTGAGGGTCAGAACCTGAAACAATTATTTTACATATTCACAAGAGAAAATATGTTGTTTTCCTGACTATACTGTTTTCTTCTACTTCCGTGTGTGTGGGGGGGGGTCTGTGTGTGCATGTGGGGGGTATGTGTCTGTGTATATATTACTGTCCTTTCCCAAATCAGGTATATAACTCTAAAAGTTTTACTTATGCTCAGGAATAAAGGTTGAATTATTTGGTTTGTTGGTGTTTAACTTCTTAAGTTCTTTACATATTCTAGATATTAGCCCACTGTCAGCTGTAGGGTTGGTGAAGATCCTGGGCATATATCTGAAAGATGCTCAACCTTATAACATCTTTGCTATAACCTTATAAAAGCCTCAATCTGTAGGCTGTTGTTTTGTTCTGATGACAGACGACATTGTCCTTTGCTTTACAGAAGCTTTTCAGTTTCATGAGGTCCCGTTTATTGATTGTTGATCTTAGAGCCTGTGCTGTTAGTGTTCTGTTCAGAAAGTTGTCTCCTGTGCCAGTGAGTTCAAGGCTCTTCCCCACTTTTTCTTTTAACAGGTTTAGAGTCTATGGTCTTATGTTGAGGTTTTTGAGGATATTAGACACACAATATAGGATAAACATACTAAAATCTATACCTGTAAAGAAGCGAAACAACAAGGAAGACCCTAGGGAAGATCCTCATTCAGGACAAATGTGATAGACATTGGAAGCAGAAGACAGGGAACAGGACAGGAGCCACCACAAACGGGCTCTGAAAGACTCTACTGATGAAGGTATCAAAGCAGAGACTGAGACACATAGACAAACTTTGGGCAGAGTGCAGGGAATCTTATGAAAGAAGAGGAAGACAGAAAGACCTGGAGGGCACAGGAGTTCCAAAAGGAGACCAACAGAGCCATGAAAACTGAGCCCTGTAAGCCCTGAAGAGAATGATACCCCGACCAAGGACAATGCATGGAGAGGACCTAAAACCCTGGCTTAGATGTAGCCCATAGACTCAGTCTCTTAGGGAGGGCCCTAGTAAGAGGAGCAGGGAGTTTCTCTGGCATGAAATAAGTGACAGGCTCTCTGATCACCTCCCACTTGGGAGCAGGGGGAAGGTGCAGCCATGCCAGGCCACAGAGAAAGACAGTGCAACCAGTCCTGATAAGACTTGATAGTCTCTGGTCAAATAGAAGGGGAGGAGTACCTCCCCTATCAGTATACCAGCAGAGGGGCATAGGGGGAGAAGATGGTGGAAGAGTGGGATTGGGAGAAGACAAGAGAGGGGGGCCACAGCCGGGATACAAGTTGAATAAATTGTAATAAATGATAATAAAAAAGAAAAATCACGAATAAACCTTGACTCTTTCTCTCCTTGTGGGGCTCCTGACCCTTCCAGGTCTTTCAATCTCTCTCTTCTTTCATAATGTTCTCTGCACTCTGCCCAAAGTCTGGCTATGTGTCTCAGTATCTCCTTCAATACCCTGCTGGGTAGTATCTTTCAGAGGACCTCTGTGGAAGGCTCCTGTCCTGCTCCTTGTCTTCTACTTCTGATGTCTGTCCTATTTGCCCTTCTGTATGTGGTTTCAGCCTCTTCCCACGGGTCCTCTTCCCAAGGGTTGTTTAGCTTATTTAAGACTATAGATTTTAGTATGTTTATCCAACATTATATCACTAATATAGATGTATAAGTGAGCATATACCATAGGTATCTTTTTGCTTCTGGGATACATCACTCAGGATGATCTTTTCTAGTTCCATCCATTTGCCTGCAAATTTCATGATTTTCTTTGTTTTTAATTGCTGAGTAGTATTCCATCATAGAAATATACTATAACTTTTTTATCCATTCCTATTTTGAGGGACATCTAGGTTGCTTCCAGATTCTGATTATTGCAAATAAAGCTGCTATGAACATAGTTGAACAAATGTCCTTGTTATAAGGTTGAGCATCTTTCAGATATATGCCCAGGAGTGGTATAGCTGGATCTTTTTTTATGATTTTTTTTTACTTTTTATACTAATTACAGTTTATTCATTTTGTATCCCAGCTGTAGCCCCCTTTCTCATTCCCTCCCTCATCTCCCCCTATGCCCCTCTCCAAGTCCACTGATAGTGGAGGTCCTCCTCCCCTTCCATCTGACCCTAGCTTATTGGGTCTCATCAGAACTGGCTGCATTGTCCTTCTTGAGGTAGCACTATTCATAATTTTCTGAGAAAGCATCAGACTGATTTCCAAAGTGGTTATAAAAGTTGACATTCCCACCAGCATTGGAGGAAAGTCCCCCTTTTCACATCCTTTACAGCATGAGTTTACACTTGAGGTTTTGATCTTAGCCATTCTGATGGATGTAAGGTGAAATCTCAGGGTAGTTTTCATTTGCGTTTCCTTGATGACTAAGGACTTTGAACATTTCTTTACGTGTTTCTCTGTCATTCAATAGTCTTCTCCTGAGAATTCTCTGCTTAGCTCAGTACCTCAATTTTAAATTGGATTACTTGGTTTGTCAGTACTGAATTTCTTGAGTTCTTTATATATTCTGGATGTTAGGCCTCTGTCAGACACAGGGGTTGGTGAAGATCCTTTCTCAATCTGTTAGCTGTCGTTTTGTTCTGACACAGTGTCCTTTGCTTTACAGAAGCCTCTCATTTTTCTTAAAGTTCAATTTATTGATTGTTGATCTTAGAGCCTGTGCTGTTGGTATTTTGTTCAGGAAGTTGTTTCCTGTGCCAATGAGTTCAAGGCTCTTTCTGATATTTTCTTCTAACAAATTTAGTGTGTCTGTTTTTATGCTGAGGTCTTTGAGTGGGACTTTCAGAGACTGGTGAACCTAGGACCATGCATGGAAAGTGCCTTGACCCCCTGCTCAAATGTAGCACATTGGTAGCTCAGTCTCCATGGGGTCTCCTTCGTAAGGTGCAGTCTGGCATGTACCCAGTTACTTGCTTTTTGATCACTGCCCCATGAAGTGATAGCCTTACTAGGTCACATAGAAAGAGGATCCAGACATTCCTTATGAGCCCAAATAGGCTAGGGTGAGATAGTAGGGGAGGAAGACCTCCCCTATCAGTGGAGGGGCATAGGTGGAGAAGAGAAAGGGAGGGTGGGACTGGGAAGAGATTAGGGAGGGAGCTACAACTGGGATACAAAGTAAATAAATTGTAATAAATGATAGTAGTAGTAAAAAGAATAAATGTTGAATTCTGCCCCTAACTATCTGCTGGGCACATTTTAAAATTGAGATCTGGATATACCAAATTAAATGTGTGCATATATATATATATATAACTAAATTTTATTTTTATATTGTTATTGTTATTTTTATTATGCATACTGGTATGTAATTTACTTATTTTTTATAACTGTTAAATAAGAAACCAAATATCAGAAATAACTACTCCATTATCACCCATCTTTAAATAACCATTATTTTTAATGTCCTTTAGGTATGACTTATAAGGTGAAAAACAAAACATAACAGAAAACATCCCCAAATAACCCTCTTAACCATAGATAGACAAGTAAAGTAAAAATGGTTCTTATTCAGTAGTTTCAACCAATTGTGTTAAATTTTTTATATTATTATTGAAACCTATGCCACTATGATTTCTAGTCATTGACTAGCAAAAAAGCAATTGATTTACTCTAGAACAAAAGATGGAGATCAAACACAGAGGACTAATTACCAACAAGGTAAAGAGGAAAGGGTATCGATGGTACTGAGTGGATGGGGTTTATGTTGAGCAATCCAGATGCCCTGACTTCAATCTCCAGATCCCACATACGTGGAAAGACCAACTCTCAAATATTGTCCTCTTACTTTCACATGCACCATGTGCAGGCCTGCGCATGCACACATGCACACCAAAGGGCGTGTGCACAAACATCACCACCACCATGACTATCTGCCACTACCACCACCACACATTAAAAAATGTGTATTTTTAAGGAGATAGGAAAATAAATGAAAATCAACCTTCTTAGTTCAGAAAGGAAATGTGACATTGACTTACAATAGACACTGACACTATGAAGAGAACTGGCTTCCTTTGGAAAGGCCCAACAATTCTGTCCCTAATAATTTTTGCTAAGCTTTACTTTAGAAAGTGCCATCATATTGCTGACAAGACATGTGCCTCTCATTATGTGCAGACAAAAGAGAAACTATATAGAAATGCACATTATTATTTTTTCAGTTATGACTTAGCTTTGCTTGCTACTGGTATTTTTCATATGTATTGGAAATCGAGGAGGTTTCTGTCACAGCTTCCAGATATGCAGAAATGCTGATAGCATACAAGAAGCAGATGTGTCCCTGAACTGCTGTCATCCGAGCACTCAGGAAACGGAGCTAGGGGGATTGTGAGCTGATCTGAGCTTTACAGTGGAACATTATCATAGGAAAACAAAACATATCAATGGCAAATATAAGAAGGCTAGGTACAGTATCTTCAATAATAAGTATAACAGTCACCGATAGCTGAGGGAACTCAGTGGGTAAAAATGCACACTACACAAGCCCGGCAGTTTTAGTTTGTCTCTGAAACCACAAACTGGAAGGAGGTAGCTAAATCCACAAGTTCTCTTCTGATGATTATATTTTTTATCATGGCATCACTACTTCCCAAATCTATTTCTTTCTCTCAAAGAATTAATTTAATTTAAAAGATGAAGTTATTTGTTTCTTATGGTTGTTTCAATATAGCATATTCTTTACGGGATCTTTTAATTGATAAGTTATTTATGCAATGGAGAATCAAAATATATAACCTACAGTATTATTAATTATCTCAAAATGTTATGTTTGGAGCAACAGATTTTCAAATATTTACATCATTTCATGCACATGTTTCTTTATTCCTTTCTTCCACATGGGTCACCAGAAATGAAAAGCAAGGAACACCATAGGTTTTAAGACTCACTGCTTGAAACACGATAAAAATTTCTAACATTGTCTCAAAAGAATAAAGCTTATGATATGTAAGGTTATTATCACTTTTCTATTTTCTGGTCATTTTGTAAGCAATAATGTAAAATATTCAAATTGCATAGACATGGACTTGCAGTAATAGCTTTAATGTATAGTGTAGCCTTTAATGACAACAGGATTGTTGAGGTCACATCTTACTGTAAAAACAATCAATTAAGAGTGTCAGTGAATGACCTAGGAAAGTATTTGTCCGCTTAGAGTTCAGAGTACTGAATGAAATGCCAGTTTGTGAGATATCATGCCAAGGCAGATTTAACGCATTGCTATGAGGTTCTGATGAATTTCTTTTTTTAAAGTTTAAGTTTTAATGATTTTATTAAAATTGTTATTAGAAATATACTATGAACATCTGAACATTAAATGTACAAAAAGTTAATAATTCATATTTCAAGTGATATCAGCACTTAATGCTGTAGTAGTCCTAGGACATTTTAATGTTTTCTAACTTTAGTGGTCTGAGGCATATGATTTTTGTTCCTTGTACTTGAATATTATATATGATAAATAAAATGGAAAGTGGAATCATATGTGGGGAGAGTGGGGGTGGGAGGCCAGAACGCTTGGAGAGAGAAGAGAAACTGAGGGTGGTGGTATCTCTGAGACAAACTGGAGACCTATGACAGGGTGGGCTCCTGGGAGGATATATGGGTGACTCTAGTTAAGACTCCTAGTAGCAAGGGTCATGAAGACTGAAGAGGCCATACTCTAGGTAGACAGGACTCTTAGTGGGCAGAGGAGAACACCAACCCACCTACAAAAACTTTGCTCAAAATTCACCCTGCCTACAAAATGTGCAGGGGTAAAGATAGAGCAGAGAGTGAGGGGATGTCCATCCAACATCTGGCCCAACCTGAAACCCACCCCACAGGAGAGAGCTAACTTCTGACACTATTAACTCCATTCTGTGGCTTAGCTCTTATCAGATAGGCTCTACAAGGTAGTGGATCAAAATAGATGCTGAAAATCACAACCAAACATTAGCTGGAGTATAAGGAGCCTTGTGGAAGAGTTGGGAGAAGTTTATAAGGACCAGGAAAGAACACAAACTCCACAAAAAGACCAACAGAGTCGAGTAACCTGAGCCCAGTGTGGCTTACAGTAACTGAAAAATCAATCAAGGACCAGATCTAGGCCCCCTTACACTAATGCATTTCTAAAATGGAAAATTCCCAGATTTTCCTCAAAATTTGATGGTGCATTGTCTGCTTAAATATTTTCAGGGTTAATTTCTACCTCTCTTGGTCTGCATTAAGTCTGTGTAGCTCAAAGCTTCAAATTTCTCATCACTAAAATGGAAAGGAGTACCCTACTGCTTAGAAGTGTTAATAAAAGGGAGAGAGAAAGTGAGTAGCAGGAAAGTGTCTCTCAAAGATAAGATGCTCAGATATAAATAGATACAGACAAATATCAGCTTAGACAGAAAGCTACATGAACAACAAAATGTAAACTATAATTCATAAAACTGTAACTAAAAGGCTGAATTTAATTCATGCCAATAACAGTAATGAGAACATATAAATTTGTTTTACTCTCTTAAACTATTTTTCCTTAAACATGGAAGATATGCTCGACCTTCAACTTACATAACTGGAATTTGGTGTCAATGAGTTCAAAAATTAATTCAACATACGTAAAAGTATACAATACACATGTTCGGGAAGAGTTATAATAAGTTATGAAGAGTTATGTTGACAGGCAGCTAACATAGCTCATAGACTCTCTAAGAACCTCAAAATAATAAATTAACAAAAACTTGCAAAAACCAACTGTCTCTGGAGAATGTTTCCTAAAATTTTTGCCCAAACTTGAAAGCTTAACATCAGGATATTCTCTTTACTCTGACTACAAAGAGGAAAATATGTAGCTTTTATTTTTTTTTTGATAAAGTGAAATAAATACAGAACTAAGCCAACTGGTTGTTGGTTCTGCCTAGAAAATGGAGGTGTTCTTTCTATCTGTTCTTTTCTTAGCACTCTTTTCTAAATTTTTTTTGACAGTTGCACTGTCTCTCAACTGAAGTTTGGTAAGAAGACACAGTAAGGTTATTATCGTTGTTTTTGAATGGTGAAGTTAGGACATTTCTGTATCTGACTCATCAATGATACATTATTTTCTCCTGAATGTGGCTTGGTACCACTTCCATAAACTCCAGTGGCCACCTAGTTGATCATTAGATTAATAAGCACTCTCATTTCCTATCTCCTGTTTTTCCAGCAATGCATGAACAGGTTTTTTGAAATTACATCTTCTTTCACCTCTTAGTTTCCACAAAACAAATCCAAGACAATCACAAGTTTCTCATTAACGGATCCAAACATCACATATACAAGGACTAGTGCAAATAGCCTCGCAGGCCTTATTTACAGAGCTTACCTACTATGCAGACATGGTTTACATTCTGCTACCAAATCAGACAAGGTCAGTTGCCCAATTTGAATTGATCTCTGCACTCCAGTTGGCTTTTCACTCTTGTAGCTGCAGTCAGCCACACATCTTTCCATTTCTCACTATTGAAGAGAGTAAGACAGTTTTATCTTACCTTACAGAGTTGGGGCTTGACAGTCACATTGAGATTCAAAGCAAAACAAAGTTTCCCTGCAAAGAAACCCTCTCCACATTCCAGCTATGACTCTTTTAATGTCCATGTTAACTACAGTTCTTAAGCAATTCCCTTTTGAATATACATGAATGCCTGTCACATATGTATTTGGACATCTGCTGTTGTGCTTTTAAAGGGGTAACAGGAAAGAGCCACTGCCACAACTTACTGTCCCTGGGTGACCCTACTGGCTCCATGCCTAGAGCTGTGTGTAGATCTCAAGTAAGTCCTCAGTATGACAACTGTGTCATAAACACAGTGAAGGCCATGTGTCCATGAAAGAAACTCCTCACCAAGAATGGCAGCACAGCAACACCGTTAGAGCGAGAAAACTCCGAAAACTGCAGTCCTTAGAGTACAAGTATCTTGGGAGTCAGGTTAAGTTCAATTTGTCCAGTTTGTTCTATTAGTCTTGCCTTTTATTGTGCATTTTATTCATCGGCCATGTCTTTGTATCATGTGTTACATGGATGCCAAAATGCACATACAGTTGTATGTGTGGGGCTACAACTGCATTCTGAGCTTGACCTAGAATATACAGAAAGCAGAGTATACCAAGAATTCTGTCCTGTAGCCCTAAACCTTAAGAACATGGATTGTTTTCCCAGTGAGTTTTTTTTTTCTTGTGCCCACGGTGCCACACTAGTGCGACACTCAAATTATAGCTGCCATCTCAAAGAATGTTTCCAGACCCAACAGGAGCATGAAAACAAAATTACTGCTAATAAAAACTGCATGGGATTATGCTCCCAAAAGGAACTGCTCTTACATACTTTATTCTTTAATAAAATATGAGCATCCCATTGAAACTCCTTTTTAATTTTGAATGACTCAATATGAAAGCCGTCAGAAGAGGGCCCATACAGTAGGGGACTTCAGCAAGTTTTTGTTTGTTTGTTATTTTTTCTAATTATGTTTTCTTTTGTTTCTAGTAAGACATTAATGGAGAGTTACTGAAAGTGAGGAGAAAGTCTCAGCAGAAAAAAAGAGACAATATGCATGTGTTTGGTTTTCTATTATTTGCTTATTTATTTGTTTCATTAATTGTTTGTCTATGTATATATTTTCTTGTTTCTGAAATGAGCAATAACATTAGTGTTCCTACATGAAGCAAATATGAATAAAGATAAACATGCAACCAACAAAAGGACTAAATATAATTAAAATGAATCCACACAAGACATGATGTAAAAAAACAAAATCGAGACTGACAGAGAACAAACTAGACAAAATGAACTTAATCGGACTCCCAAGACAATTGCACACAGAGCAGCGTTAATCCTGAGACAACAGAAGAACAGATAGCTGTATTGTGGAGTTGCCTACCTGCTTATGTGTCTCAGTCATTTACTAAAATTCTTTCCTTTAACCAAATAGTTTTGTTACACTGTAGGACTTATTTAATTTACGTAACATCAATGATCAAGGCAAGTACAAAACAATGTATTTATTACAATGAAATTGGTGAAATTGCACTTTGCAGGACAGGAAAATTATTTTTCTTTTTAATTCTTTTTTTTTTTTTTAGAGTTCTTTTTATTCTTCTCTCATACATTACAACCCAAGCACAGTTTCCCCTCCTTCAATGCCTCCTAGTCCCTCCCCCAACCTCTGCTCTCCCCAGATCCACTCCTCCTCCTGTTTTCTTTAAAAACTAAAATAAGATCAGGCCCCCCAGAGACATCCACCGCATATAGCATAACAAGTTGCAAGTAAATTAGACACAACCCTCATCTCAAGGCTGGGCGAGACAATCCAGTAGGAGCAAAAGGGTCCCAAGTGAAGGCAAAAAGTAAGAAACATGCTTCCCTCCCCCCATTGTTGGACAACAAGATACACAGCCATATGCAGAGGAGCAAAGTCAGAGCCATACAACAAGATCTGTGTTTGTCACTTCAGTCTCTGTGAGCCCCTATGACTACTTCTTACTTGACTCTGTGGACTGTATTCTTACACACAAGATGTGTTAGGTAATCATAGTGCAAACCTATGTAAGTGGCCTACCAATGATTGATCCAACTTGAGGCCCATGCCACAAGAGGAAGGCCATGCCTAACACCGCCTGACTGGCCTGAAACCAGAAGCAGGACAGCCCAGAGACCCAGGAATAGAACCCTACTCATAGATTGGTGCCTAGCCTCATTGTCATCAGAGAGGCTTCATTATGCAATCGATGGGAACAAATGCAGAAACTAACAGCCAAACATTAGGCAGAACTGTGGGAATCCTGAGGAAGAGGAGAAGGAAGGACTGTAGGAGCCAGAGGGGTCAAGGGCACCACCAGAAAGATGATTATTTTAATGGCTTAATACACTAATTTAATATTTACTACAATATTTCTATTACAACTTAATCTCATTATAGTATTCATTTATTCTCTCATATGTTACATCGTGATAACACTTTTCTCTCCCTCTTCTTCTACCAGTCCATCCCTCCTTCACCACTTCCCTTCAAAAAAGCGTGAACTTCTCAGGGATATCAACCAAACATCTCCTATCAAGTTACAATAAGACTGGGCACTTCCCCTCATATTAAAGCTGGAGAAGTCACCCCCCCCCCATAGAAGGACAAGGGTCCCAAAACAATTTAAACTCTTTCTTATATTTTAGTATCTGATATTTTTTCAGGAGTGACATGAAAAACAAACATAAAATATAATTCATTCTTTTCAAAGTTTCTCACCCAATTTTTTCCCTAAATGGTCAAATCCTTAAAGGAAACATAAAAGTGTTCAAAACCTCATCTATTACAGTTTCTTTTACAAGAAAAAAAAAAGGAAATTAAAGAATAATATTCTGCATAATTATATTGTGGTTTCCAAAATTAATGAAATAGCAAGGCCATCCTTGTTGGCAGTATTACAACAAACAAAAGAATATTACAGAAATAGGCTTTTCTTGATTGTTAAAACTTGTGAAAACCGTAGATCTGATTTTTCTTCTCAAAAAAATAAGTTTGTTTATATTCTTTTTTCATTTCATTGTCTTCAAAGTGAAGGTAAATGTCGAGGCATTTTGTCTAATACAGGAGTTGAAGTATTCTAAGTGAAATTTTGTTCAACTGTCAAAGCAAGAAAATGATCTCCTGTGATCTCATGATGGATGCAAACACATTTCTGGTTTCAAAGGAAACACAAAGGTGTGTCAGTTGTTACCTGTCCACACCCTAGTTAAGATTTTACACATTCTCCAAAACCAAACTTCCCCACAAGATTTGATTATTTGTGTAAAGCATTTTGCAGTATAAGCATGATCCCCAGAGCAGGCTAACGGCTGTGTAGGTGTCTGCCTTGGATTCAAGATGACATAGTTTGTCTTTTAATCTAAAAGTTGTAGATGTGGTAGAAGACTCATATGCTCATAGTCTAGAAGACAGAATGATCTATATGAGAAATGTTTTTCATAGGTGATCTACTATATATGTGTGTGACAGCTAAACAGTAGTTGGCTTATATTAGTGGTCCCTCTGTGAAGATATGCACTAGATACAATTACTAGATTCTAAAGACACTAGATACAATCCACTAGATTCTAAAGACAGGAACCTTGTCCTCAAAGAACTCACGAGGACCAGAAAACAAATCATAATGAAAATACCAAAAACCAGTTGGGAAAAAAGAGACTACACTGGACAAGGCAGTATAGGGTGTTCACTTAGGGAAAAGATGATGCAGAAGGTTTGACACAAAAGAACTTGCAAAGGTGATACTTCTGTGTATGCGTGAAATCTGGCCTGTGAGTGGGCATGGCTGCTGGTGAGTTATATAAAGAACTTTCTTCTTGAGAATGATAAATTCAAGGAATTTACATGGCCTCTATGGGTGGAAATTGTAGATGAAGAAAATGTGAAACAAACAAACAAACAAACAAACAAACAAAAGTAGCCCAAAATGTATAGAAGAAAATGGGTTGTTGAAGTACATTAAAAAAGTATTTAAGGACTTTGTATCCTATAGAAATCCTGCACAAGAAGGATTATGGTGATTTTTGTTTTGCTTTTTCGCGGCAAGGGTTCTTTGTGTAATAGCCCTGGCTGTCTTGAAATTCACTCTGTAGACAAGGGTGGCCTCTGCCTCCCAAGTGCTGGGACTAAAGGTGTGCATCATCACACCTGGATGATTGTAATGATTTTATTAAACAGACACTGCATGTTATTAAATATATCATCTAGCTTTCTTTTATAACCCTCCTCCCATCTGATACTTCGGTTTTATTAATTGTTATTTTATTTATTACCTCTCTTCTCATCATGTCTCTTAGTTTCTTTTCTGTTGCTGTGATAGCATGACAAAAGTACCTTAAGGGAGAAGGTATTTATTTTAGACCCCAGGTTAAGGTTCCAGACCCTCAGGTGGGAACTGGAAGTTGAAAGTCTTCTTGTTCCTTTGGCATTAAAGCAGAGACTAGTGGGCTTATTCATGCACTACAATTGATCCCTGTTTTTCGTTCATTTCAAGGCCCCAGAGAAAGAGATGTGAGCTTCCTTTTCAGGCTGCAGTGCCCCAGTTTGATGAACTCACCTAAGATCATCCACATGGGTGTGGCCACAGGCTTGTTTCACAAGTAATTCTAGATCTGCTCCCACTGAGAATGAGTACTATCACACAGATCAGTTTAACTCTAGTTATCTAAAATGTCTATTCCATCGATTTGAACCAGTTTTAGAAAATATTATTGCATGAAATTTTTCCTAATATAAGAATTTTATTGTTTAACAACATATAAAAAAAAAAAGAATTTATGGGACCACAAGTTATTCTCGTGGGCTCTTTAGACAACAAACTCACCCAATGAAGAATACTTACATATGAATGCCAATATTCAGACAGGCTGCTCCAGCTTATTCCAAGAGGAAGCACAACCAAAGGTTATATATTCCTTTGAAGGGTCTCTTCAGACACAGGAAGACAGCTGACATCCTCCAACCTGCATGAGTTCACAGGAACAAACCCTCTTACAATATCTCTCACACGAAAGTAGCCCAACACACACACACACATCCTCCAACCTGCATGAGTTCACAGGAGCAAACCCTCTTACAATCTCTCTCTCTCTCTCTCTCTCTCTCTCTCTCTCTCTCTCACACACACACACACACACACACACATACACACACACACCAAAATCTTACTGCAAAATGTATTTTCTTTTCAGAAAAGAAAACCAGGAATGCTCGAGCAACCTGGTGTGACATGTTGGCATAAGTTGATGGATGCCACCCTTCGTGGCCTGACTCTACGCTATGGCTGGGTTTAGGAAGAACATCACCGTGGCAGACATGAATACGCGTCTGCTGAGCATATTTCACAAGATCGTGTATGATGCTGTGTCACAAAGTCTTCTCGGCAGGTCTACAGTCTCGGGCTTCCTCACTATGTTGCACATTCCCTGTGCTTATTGAAGCTGGTAATGTGAAAAATCATCCCAGATGGAACCACAGAGCCAGAACTAATCATTGGAGAAGTCTATTCCCCCCTCTGGTATCATTTTAATTTCTGCCTTCTATGAAAACTCAGATTTATGTCAAGAAGTAACAGGGTTGATTACCGTGTGATTTGTAGTTTTCTGATTTGGAGATCAAGATGCCACTTGCATAGCTAAAAAGATTTTAAAAAATCAGCCCTTTATGTTCAGAATTTTAGTTTGACGTTTTGAATATCTGTCTGATCCCCTGCAGCTCATTGTCTTTTCACTGCAACAAGAATCAAAGGTTATTTCTCCATCATAAAAGAAATAATTTTCAGAAGTACTCTAAAGGAAACAGACAAAAATAGAGGTCAGGCATTGCAATAAACTACATAATTAAAGGAACTGAGGTGTCATTCAGCATCAGCTAGATAATTGCTAACACAATGTCAGAACATATATAACAATGCCTGGAATTTTTTCATTTAAATGTTACATATTCATAAGTGCAAATAACAAAAATCCCACTGAAATTCCCTAACTATGTTAATAAAACAAGTTGTTACCATTATTTCATGTGAAACTGAAAATAAACAATTTAAGACTCATACGATCAGAGACTTTTCAACTTGCCTTGTTGAGGTCATCTCTTTAGACACAACTGTGTTCATTTGCTAATGGGCCAGCTATGTCTTTTCTGCCTTCACTCTACTCTCAGAATTCTGCAAGAACAAAGCCACAGTGACAACTGTGATGCACTGTACATTTAGACACTGAAGTCATGGCGATATCTATCTCATTTTTCTTTCAAAATGTTTTCATTATTAAAAAAATAGCTCAGGGTTAAAAGGTGGCTATAGAGGACTGTGGGACAAGTTCTATTTACTGTGTGTAATAGAAACATAAATACACGGGGTGCTCATGTCAGCAGATTGAGAGGACCAGATATGCTGTTATTACATTATCAGGTCAGCCAAGAACAGAGAAGTCAAACATAAAATGTTAAAGCAAAAGGTAGCTTCAGCTTTGTCTTCTCACCACAGCAGTGACTATTTTGAATTTATATTGCCCTTCCTACAGTAGTTATGATGGTTTTCCCACCATCATTAAGCAACACTATTAGACCTTGTGACTTCAGTCCATCAAACTTCCTTTAATTTCTAATACAGACCACTTCTAAAAATATTTGGATTGCTTTCATCTTGCTTCTCTGTTGAAGACACTGGAGGAAATAAGAAGTAGCTAAGCATAACAATAGCTAATAAAATAAAATGGTATGCAGTGGAAATCATTCTCTGTGCTGAACACTTAACACTGAAACCTAGGGCACTTTTTTTCCAATATTATAAGAGTTCTCCACTCTTTCTTCCCCTGTCCTGCCTTTTATTGAAAATAGATTCTTACGGCATATAATATATCCTGATTACAGTTTTCCCTCCCTCTACTCTTCCTAGTTCCTCCCCACATTCCCTCTCAACTAGATTCACTCCTTTTGTCTCTCATTGGAAAAGAACAAACTTCTAAGAGATAACACCAAAACATAACAAAATAAAACATTACAAGATAAAACAAAAAATATCACATTGAAGTTGTTCAAGGCAAACCAACAGAAAGAAAAGAGACCCACATTTTTATATACTCAGAAGTCCCATAAAAACATTAAAATGAAAGCCATAATCCATAAGCAGAGGACCTAACATAGAACCATGTCTGCCCTGTGCATGCTGCTTCCGTATCTGTGAGTGGCCTATGAACTTTCCTCAGCTGGTTCAGAAGACTTTGTTCTCCTGTCATCCTCCATCCCCTCTAAATCTTATTCTTCCTCCATCTCCTCTTCTGTAAATTTCCCTGAGCTCTGAGGGTTGGGATTTAATGGACATATTACCTTTAAAGCTGAGAGTTCCAAGATTTCTCTCTCTCTTTGCAGAATGCCTAGCTGTGGGTCTCGATATTTGTTCCTATCTGCTGCAAGAAGTAAAACTCTACTCTTAATGTTATAAAGTGTGAACACAAATTAATTTACCTTCTATAAGATAGTGTGTGGTTTATTTACTATAAGATTTAAAATGTAGTCTCATTGAAAATGAGCTGCTTTGAGTTTTTAGAAAGAAATGACCATCATCACAGACACCATAGCCAGGATGATGATTTGACACTTAATCTAAAATCACTCTCTTAGAGTTGGTCAGAACTACAGTTTTGGTGGTTTCCACATTTTCTTCTTAGATGGTTCCTTATTTATCCACTTAAAAGATACTGGAGAGAGATAGTTCACTCTGAATTTTATATTCCTATACAAAGCAATGTTGTTGATCCTAAGTACAAATATCTCAACCAGTGTTAGAAATATTTCAGTACAAAGGAAACACCGGTTTTTAAAGAAGAATAGAACAAAACAATAAAAATATGTTAGAAGTGGATTTAGAAATTAAAAGTTTTAATAAACATGGTTACAACCAGCTGATGGCATCAACAATCAAGAAAAATCCAGCATCTAAACTTCATCTACTCTGATTTTCTTTTCATGTCAAAATGCATCTAGGTGGGGGCTGAAAAAAGGCTGAGAAGGTAAGAATATTTAAGCAGCCTGAGGACCTCAGTTCGGATCCACACTATACATGTCAGTGTCTGGCTTCACATCTGGCATCACCCCACACGCTGGCGTGGACAAGAGTTGGAGGTGAGAAGAGGGACAAAGTCATGCTGGGACTTGCTGCAAAGGCAGGCTTTCTGGGAAAAATAAAAATAAAAAAATAAAAAAAACATGTCTCAAGCCAAGGCAGTTGTTGTAGTTGAGGACTCAAGACCTTCTCTGGTGACATGTACATACGTGCTTATGGGTGTGCATTCCTATACACCGGTTCACACAACCAAATCACAACACACACATAACCCCCACCCATTCCTCAATGTTTCACATCCGTGTTATTTGTGTTTTCAGGAATACACATATGTGCTGAATAGTTTTGACATTGTTCATGACATTTTATCATTAAAATTCCAGAAAACCAGAGCTAGAGAGATGATTCAGTTAAAACCCCTTGCTAATCTTGAACAGGACTAGAGTGTGGTTCCCAGCACACAAACAGTATCTCACAACCATTTGTAATTCCAGCTCCTGTGCATCTGTAGTCCTCCTCGGACAGCAGACTGGCACATTGGTCCACACGTATTCATACAGGCAAAACACTCATACAAATAAAAATATAAATTTGTTTTTAAAATTCTAGGATACTACTAGGAGACAACTTTGGATATTATTAAAATTACACATATATTTCATGTCTGAAATCCGAGAGAAAAACAATGTGCATCATTTTATAGTCCATCGTTCTGTAAAAGCACTTTGGTAAATTTGTGAAAAAAACAATAATTGAAGAGTAAAAGTTATTAAGTGTTTGAGTATTTTTACTATTGAGCCTAACAATCACATGCATATATGTATCAACATTTTAGTGTATAATTAAATAAAGTTCCACTAAAAAAGTCCCACCAGTCAAGAGAATAGTGTCCTGCCTGAATGGAGAACTGTCAATCATATGCTCAAAGGACCACCCCTTGGAAAGTGGGTTCACCTTACAAAGGTGGGTTCCCTATTAAAGTGGAATATAGAATAGTTTTCCATTAATGAGAAAATTTTCCTTCCCAGAATTCCACCAAAGCCCTATCCCTGAGAGCCATCTTGAGGTTTAGATGATTCTATGTGTCTCTTGGAAGCTCATGGCTGAAAGACACAATGAACTTCTCATTTTTATTTTTTCTGTCTCTTCCTTTAGCAGGTTGGCCCTAGTCTACCTTTCTGAAGGTTTGTGTCTTCTTAGTCTCTCTTGAAACTTTCCTCTCAAAAAAGAGTCTCTCCCTCTCCATCATGTGGTTGTTTGTCGTTGTCATTGTCCTCTATGCCAGTTTAGAAACTCTATCTGTCTGTCTGTCTGTCTGTCTGTCTGTCTGTCTGTCTGTCTGTCTCTCTGTCTATCTACCTATCTATCTATCTCTCACCTGTATTCTAACCCTTTGGATGGTTGCTAAGATTGACAGCTTGCCTGCCATGGGGATATTTTCTTTCAAATTCCAATAAGATTTTCTTCAGGCTTCTGTTTGAGTTTACTTTTAAATTATTTTATTAATTGATTAAGAACCCTGAGAAGAGAACCTGATTTCCCTTTTATCATCTGGGGACCATACAAAGACTTGTCAAAAGTCCAGCAACAAAGGGATTAGCATCATTTTTCTAGATGTTATATCACTAACTTTGAATTCACTTTTCACAAAACACATATTGACCACACTGAAACCATTTTCTCCTCTAAGATCAAAATCTTGGGAATTATTTCTTATGGTAGATAAGCCAAAACAAATGGTCAGCAAAGTTCTGCAAGGTTTACCTAAGGTTATGTCAGTGTTAGAATTGTAGTGATAAAAGGTCCTCCAAATGAAGTTCACCATGAAGACCAGATTGGCCTAAAAATGTGGAGATCCTGCAGTCTCAGGTCTCTGAGTCATGCAATTACAGGAATGAGCCATCCTCCTCCTTAGACACCCTCTTTCTTGAAGACTGTTCTCCTCAGGAATGATGTCATGGCCTTTATTTGCTGACCCAATCCAGGTCAAATATTCTGTCAGTTTCTTACACTGTTCTCACAGTGGCAAGATCTCCGTTACCCAAGTCCCCTCTGTTCTGAAGTTTCTTAATTTCCATTCTTTTATAATGTTCAAGGATGCCTGCTGATGTCTTTACACATCAATGATATCACTTCAAAAAATTCTAGCACACAAAATTTACAATTTAAGCTATATTTTCCTTTTACTCATACTTTATAATTGAGGGGTTGCTGTCATTTTTTTTTTAGCAGTAACTGCTAAAAAGGCTCTTTACAGTATGTCCAAGTATAGGACAAAAGTGTATCTGTCTCAACTTAAATTAGTTAATTGTGTGTACGTGTGTGTAAACCTGTGTATGTGTGTGTATTTTCTGTGTGTCTGTCTGTGGATACGTCATGTGTACAGATGCTCACAGAGCACAGCAGAAAGCATAGACACTTGCAGAGATGGAGTTAGTAACAGCTATTATAGAAATTCCACATTGGGGTCCTATCCAAGAGCGATGAGTTCCCTGGACCACCGAGCCATCAATTAGCTCTTTCTTAAAAATGACATGAGAGGGTTCATCCTATCTCTGAATAAGAAAGCAGATGAGTGAGGACTGTGTATGTCATGGAGCCATTCTTAAGCTGTAGTACTTTTGTTCAGAAAAGCTTTTCCACAGAAGGAAATCTCTTCTTTTATAAAGGGAATCTGTTCTTTTATAAGCTAAATTGGCCAATTGTTTTCAACTTATGCTGTGACAACATCAATAACTAATTCCATTATGATTCTACTCTTATCCAATTTGCTCCTACAATTGTATCTTTTCACATATGTGAAAAAATGGAATTTCTCACAAGAAGAAAAAACAGATTTTTAACAAATCTCACTAATGGAACAATCCCATTAAATCTGACATTTCTGACTGTGTGGTTTACCACACAATTTCTAACACCAATAATATTTCATGATGTATGGTATGCTTTTAAGATATCTTAGAAAAGAAAAATTAACTTTCCTATACTTATTGTCTGTTAATTAATCTAGAAAAGACAACTCACTGTTTCTGAACTTCTCTCTCTCTTTCTGGGTGTGTGTGTGTTGGTATTGTGGGTTGAGGCAAAGTTCCACTACATATCCTGAGATGCCTTAAAACTAAAATCTTCCAACCTTTTATCGTGTTTGGAATATAGGAATTTGCCATGTTGCCTGGCTTTCAAAACTCTTCTAAACCACATGTGATAAATTGGATAGCTTTATTATTTTGTCAGATGCGTAGATGTTTGTATTTCATATTGATTACAATATTCTACTTCATTTCAAATGTATCACAAAACATTTCTGAGGATATTTTTTTTCAAACTTTATCTCCAATTATTTTCCATGTAGAACAGAAAAATCCTTTTAACCTGATTTGAGAAAGGTAGAACTTCCCATTTGGCATTATTCCCAGCCACTGTCTCCATAAACAGCACAAGCATAGGTAATGTTTCACAAACAATTGACCAGATCTAATTATTGACTGAACTTTTCTTCTGCCATATCCAGACTGCTATTCATCCTACTTAGTGATATTTTTTTAATTTTTTATTTAACTTTTATTAAATACACTTTATTCCTTTTGTATCCCCCCATAAGTCCCTCCCTCCTCCCCTCCCGGTCCCACCCTCCCCCCCCTTTCTGCATGCATGCCTCTCCCCAAGTCCACTGATAGGGAAGGTCCTCCTCTCCTTCTTTCTGATCTTTTTTTTTTTTGTTCTTCTCAATGCAGTTTATTCAGGAACCTTGAACAATCTTCTGACCCTGGGGAAAGCCAGCCCACAGCTTAAAATAGCCTCTGGGTAGCCAACCCCAGCATGCCTTGTGGGCAATGCAGATAGGTCCACATACACGGAAGCAAGCCAGATCCTCAGCCTTAGCCAAATATGGAGTTGTTTGTAACAGAGAGCACTCACCATCAGGAAGGTGGAAGGCGGAAACCAGCTCCATCTTTAAGGCACGGCATTACGCAGCTCTCTACAGTTCCCCCTTTTTGTTTTAGATGCATCAGGCAAGAGTAGAGGTCTGATCTCTGATATTAGAAATAAATTGGGACTTTGTACCAATGTTCATTTAGGTGTCATCCACCCAAAGAGCATCAGACCCGTCTGATACCTTTTTCTCAGAGGCAGGACCTGGGGCATCAACCTGCATGCAATCAGACATGCTCTTCTCTGGGTCGAGAGCGGCTGACCCTGAGTGCAGTGCTTAGCCTCGCATCCTGAGCGTAACATTTTAGCTTTTTATGGTAGCCAACCATGCTTGGGGATACTGTCCTGCTTCAATGGCTGTAAAGGCCTGAATGATCATGGCTGCATTACACTGTTGTGAGACTCTAATCTTGCATATACACCGCAGCAAACCAAGGCGATCAACACCAGAAGGCCTGCTAATGCTCCCATGCCCACCCATTCCTTCAGATGATTCATGGCTGCAGCAATCCATGATGATATTTTATTTGACTTTTTTATGTTTGTTTACTGTAATTTTCAGATTGCATTCTAAATGTTCTGTTGCATGTGTATTTATTAATAGCTGACTTAATGTGGCTTTATATGAAATTCTCAGAGTAATTTTCTATTAATCATTTTCTACGTATTTTTAACAAATGAAAGCTTCTGATTTTTTTTTTATGAATACTAACGTTTAATGGTGTTCCCTATTACTGATAGGTTAAAACGAATCTACCAAGCCACTATGGTGGTCTAAACCCAAACTCTCAAAGAAAATTTCGCTAAAACACAGTGGGAAATAGGGATACAGAGAAATGGGATGAGAAAGAGTGAGAAGGCAAGAGATGGCTATATCTGTGCAGGGATTCTAGGTTATCTCATGAATGGTCCTTGGTTGGAGTATCAGTCTCAGAAAAGTATCCTGTGCACAGGATTTTTGGGTTCTGTTTCTCTCCTTGTGAAGCTCCTGTCTTCTCCAGGTCTTTCTATTTCCCCCTCCCTGAACTCTGCCCAAAGTTTAGCTATGAGTCTCAGCATCTGCTTTAATACCTTGCTAGGTAGAGTCTTTGAAAGGCCCTCTGTGGTAAGCTTCTGTCCTGTTGCCCATTTTCTCCCTCTTCCCATGTCTGTCCATTTACCTTTCTGAGTGAGGATTGATAATCTTATTCAGGGTCCTCCTTCTTGCTTAGCTTCTTTAGGTGAACACAATGGAATACTATCCAGCCACTGAAAAAAAGGAAATCATGAAATTTGTAGGCAAATGGTGGGAAGTAGAAAAGATCACTCTGAGTGAGGAATCCCAGAAACAGAAAGACACACATGGTATATACTCACTTATTAGTGGATATTAGATATATAATATAGGATAAACATACTAAAATTTCTCATAATTTTTTTAAAAACCTGTTTTATACTGTTCCCTTAATAAGTTTTATTCATACATCCTTGTGACGTACTATTAATTTGTTGGATAAGTTTGGGGAAAGGACAAGGTACCGTGTGATGTTCTGTCATTTGTCGGGAGACAGTCACAATCCGCATGCCTTGTGGAGGCCAAGTCCAGCTTTCCAATTCATGCTGTACAATAGAACTGCTTACACTACTTCTACTCATAGCCTCTTTGCCAGAGTAATTTTTACAAAATTTTTGTTTATACAAGTGTAAAATGGCAGTATAAAATAATTGCTAAAACACAATATAAATAAATTTATTTCAAAGCAAATATATATATATATATATATACCATTTTAAAACAGAAGGAAGTAAGCATGTATATTAATAGATGGATTGCTTATTATGTATAAGCATTAAATCATAATTCCATATTTGACCTCTAGGATTTCGGGATTGATGTATTTCAGGATTGATATTTTTTTTTCAATAAAAATTGCCCTTTATTATTGCAAAGAGAAATTGAGTTCACATTTTTTTTATTTAACTTTTATTAAATACACTTTATTCCTTTTGTATCCCCCCATAAGTCCCTCCCTCCTCCCCTCCCGGTCCCACCCTCCCCCCATTTCTGCATGCATGCCTCTCCCCAAGTCCACTGATAGGGAAGGTCCTCCTCTCCTTCTTTCTGATCTTTTTTGTTGTTGTTGTTCTTCTCAATGCAGTT
>REGO01001047.1:192984-244262 GCA_010120015.1 Rhombomys opimus
TGTTACGGCAAATTCTACCAGAGTGGACTCAGGACTAGCCACAGGAGTATCATCATGGATTGCTGCAGCCATGAATCATCTGAAGGAATGGGCGGGCATGGGAGAATTAGCAGGCCTTCTGGTGTTGGTCGCCTTGGTTTGCCTGTGGTGTATATGCAAGGTTAGAGTCTCACAACAGTGTAATGCAGGATTGATATTTTTAATTAATTTGTGTTTTTTTTTACATTTTTAATTTTTTTTATTTTGATTACAGTTTATTCAGTTTGTATCCCAGCTGTAGCCCCCTCCTTCATTCCCTCCCAACTCCACCCTCCCTCTCTTGTCTCTTCCCATTTGCGTCTCCAAGTCTACTGATAGGGGAGGTCCTTCTCCCCTTCCATTTGACCCTAACCTACCAGGTTGCTTCAGCACAGGCTGCATTGTCTTCCTCTGTGTCCTGGTAAGGTTGCTCTCCCCCCTCAGGGGGAGATGATCAGAGAACCAGCCACTGAGTTCACCTCAGAGACAGCTGCTGTTCCCCTTACTAGGGACCCCACTTGGACACTGAGCAGACATGGGCTACATCTCTGCAAAGGTTCTAGGTTATCTCCATGCATGTTGAAGTATCAGTCTCAGAAAAGACCTCTGTTCCCAGAATTTTTGGTTCTGTTGCACCCCTTGTGGAGCTCCTATTTCCTCCAGGTTTTTCATCTCCCCTTTCTTTCAAAAGATTCCCTGCACTCTGCCCAAAGTTTGACTATGAATCTCAGCATCTGCTTTAATACTCTGCTGGGTAGGGTGTTTCAGAGTTCCTCTGTGGGAAGCTCCTGTCCTCTTCACTGTTTTCTCCCTCTTTCGATATTCATCCTGTTTGCCTTTCTGAGTGAGGATTAATCATCTTACCCAGGGTCCTCCTTCTTGTTTAGCTTATTTAGGTGTACAGATTTTAGTATATTTATCCTATATTATATGTCTAATTTCCTGTTATAACTGAGTATATACCATGTGTGTCTTTCCTCACTCAGGATCATCTTTTCTAGTTCCCAACATTTGCCTGCAAATTCCATGATTTCCTAGTTTTTAATTGCTCAGTAGCATTCCATTGTATAATTGCACCACAATATCTTTATCTATTCCTCAGTTGAGAGGCATCTGGATTGTTTCCAGATTCTGGCTATTAAGAAAAAACCTGCTATGAACATGGTTGAGCAAATATCCTTGTTGTGTACTTGAGCATAGTTTGGATATATGCCTAGGAGTGGTATAACTAGATCTTGAGGTAGCACTATACCTAATTTTCTGAGAATGCATCAGATTGATTTGCATTAAGATCAGCAATCAATAAATGGGACCTCATGAAACTGAAAAGCTTTTGTAAAGCAAAGGACACTGTCATCAGAACAAAATAACAGCCTACAGAATGGGAAAGGATCTTCACCAGCCCTATCTGACAGAGGGCTCATATCCACTATATACAAAGAACTCAAGAAGTTAAAAAGCAATAAATCAGGTAATCCTATTAAAAATGGGGTGCACTGATGGGAGGTCCTCTTCACCTTACATCTGATCCTAGTCTATCAGGTCTTATCAGGGGTGTCTCTTTTGTCTTCCTCTGTGGCCTGGTAGGACTGAAACACCTTCAGGGAGATTTGATCAAAGAGCAGGCCACTGAGTTCGTGTCAGAGACAGTTCCTGTTCCCATTACTAGGGAACTCACTTGGACACTGAGCTGCCATGGGCTACATATGTGCATATCTCCATGAATGGTTCTTGGTTGGAGTATCAGTCTCAAAAAATATCTCTGTGCACAGATATTTTTGTTTGTTTCTTTGTTTTCCTTTCCTGTGGAACTCCTGTCACCTCCAGGCACCTCCAGGTCTTTTGGGAGAGAATCATGATGAGAGAAGAGGGAGGGAAAGTGAAATTGTGAGGGGACAAGAGAGGGGGTTACAGTTGGTATACAAACTGAATAAACTATAATTAATAAAAGGAAACATACATTTTAAAAAAGAAAAATGAATAACATTCAGCCAAGCTTCAAAGTAAAAAAAAAAAAAAAAAGGTACAGAACTAAAAAAATTTTTTTTTCAATAGAGGCATATTGAATGGCAGAGAAACATTTAAAGAAATGCTCAATGTCCTTAGTCATCAGAGAAATGCAAATCAAAACAATGCTGGGATTTTACCTTACACCCATCAGAATGGCTAAGATCAAAATCTCAGGTGACAACACATGTTGGAGAGGATGTGGATTATTTTACTTTTTAAGAATAAGTTGATATTCCCAACAACCAATAGTTAATTATTATATAAACAACCCAAATAAATAAAGAATAAATAAAACAATGTATAAGAAATATACATGTCTTTAAACGAACACAAATAACTCAACACAGCTTAATATTTTGAAGAAAATAATACTCTGACCTAAAATCACAATAATAGAAAGATAGATACATACATGTATACAAACATGCATGAATGCATGCATGATAGCTAGATAGGTGATAGATACATAGATACATAGCTAGGTACATACATACACACACACACATAAACACATACATACATACACACACATACATACACACATACATACATAGATGATAGATAAAATAAGAGAAATGGAGGAATGGGGACAGGGGAGGGGGAGGAAAAGAGGGAGAAGTAACTGGTTAGGATATAATGTATGAGATTAAGTAAATAAATTAAATACACACACAAAAATGTTGGAAGTTGTCTTTAACCCAAACCAAATTTTTTATTTTAATTTTTTTATTTATCCATATTACATCCCAGTCATAGTCCCCTCCTTCCTCTCCTCTGCATCCCACCTTCTCTCCCTGTTTCCCCTATTATCCCTCTCCTGTTCCTCAGAGAAAAGAAGCAGCCTTCCACCACCCCAGCATTTCAAGTTGCATCAGGACTAAGAACATTCCCTTCCCATGTGGACTGGCAAGATATCCCTACCAGAGAAAAGTAATCAACAGAAAAGCAGACAACAGGGTCCATGGCAGATTCAGCCCCTGCTCCCCTTACTAGAGAAAACCATATGAACTGCCAACCTGCTATATCTGTGTAGGGTTCCTAGGTCCAGTCCATGCATGGTCCTTCATTGGTGCTTCAGTCTCTGCAATTATTTCTTAGGAAATATATCAGCAACTGAAGTAGTATCTTTAGAAATCAAACACAAGCCAATCCAAAGATATACTAATTTGGTTTTTTTGCATGAGAAAGAATGATGGTAAGAAAATGCTTGAAATATTTGTTTTCCTTTGTTTAATTATTATTTTTTTGTAAGAAGAGACAATATGCAGTTTATCACTTCTTGTCTTGAATTCGAGTCAGTGTCCCAAGTTGTTCTCTTTTTTATTATTATTATTACTTACATTTTATTAACTCTGTATCCCAGCTGTATCCCTCATTTCCTCCCCAACCCTCCCTTTCTCCCTCATCTCCTCCCTGCCCCTTTCCAAGTCCATGGATTGGGGAGAACCTCCTCCCCTTTCATCTTACCCTGGTTTATCAGGTATCTTCAGGACTGGCTGCAAAGTCCTCCTCTGTGGCCTAGCAGGACTGCTCCTCCCTTGGGGATTTAGGAGGTCAAAGAGCCAGTCATTGAGTTCCTGTCAGAAATAGTCCCTGTTCCCCTTACTATGGGAAACCAATTGGTTACTGAGCTACCACTGGCTTCATCTGAGCAGAAGTTCTAGGTTATATCCATACATGGTCCTTGGTGGAGTATCAGTCTCAGGAAAGACCCCTGTGCCCAGATACATGTGGTCCTTGTGGAGCTCCTATCTTTTCCACATCATACTAACTCCCCCTTCTAGCTGGTCTCAGTGGCATTGTGCATCCTGGTGGGGCACACAGTTCAATGTGTACATGTTGTGTGTTCTGAACGAAGGCTGTGCTGAAAGTCTTGTGATTCAACACTGGTTCCTGATGCCAAATAAACCTCAGACTCATCAGCTATATAATTTTGCATTTTGTTGTTGTTGTTCTTGAAATTTTTGAAGCCTTTTTAATGCTGCTGGATTTGTCAAAGCCATTATTTTCTTTATAGACTGTCAGATGGAGTCAGAATCATCAATTAAATAAGTAACAGTGGAGAATAATCTCAGTCGAGAATACTGCTCTCCTTTCCAGGATCCAAGCTTTGAAATTTCTGTATGGCTTCCCATGTCTGACAGCTACCCCAAATCTTTAGATTTCTAGAATGAAATTGTTACTAATCCTTGCAGGATTGTTCACAGGATTAGGGTCACCTCTCAACACAGCTAGCTTTCTGTCTGTGTTGTGCTCCAGCTGGTGTGATCTGTGAACTCTGTCTTCAGCTCAGGGACATCAGGGTATTCTTTGTCCCCACTGGTGCTTCGTGGTTAGATCAAGTCCTTAATCTGAGACTATCTCTAGTCTTCTGTTCACTGAATTTCTGCTTTCTCCTACAATTCCTGTTCTCATTTTCTGACAACAGTTGCTTCATATTTTCAGTCTAATTTTATATGAGTGAAGAGATAATATGGTATCAATTAATAGGTAGTAATTTTATATGATACTATCAAAGCATATTATTATTATTTATTTATTCAAGGTTTAAATTTTACAGTCTACTTCATCTGTCAGCAAACATTTATCAAACAGAGAGGGTAAAATGTAGATAGAATCTAATAAAACTACACAGCAAAACCCTTTAAGATGCTATTTAAGATTTTAAAATTACGCACATAAACTCTTAACTATCTCAATGAATTTCTTCTGTTGCAATCATAAAATTCTGTACTTATCCAATTAATTTTTCATAGAGCTCAATGATTGAGGTACATAATCTGCTGACAGAGCAGCATAGATCATTCAAATAGCTTGCTTTTCAAATCAAACCTTCTGGAGTTATCTATTGTTGATCCAATACCACAATTTAATAAATAAGATTGCTTGCTCCTTTTTGCATATTTTGCTGCTTTAATAAATTGTTTAATCATTATGCTTGCCAAGTTTTACTGACTAAGCTATATACTTTAGCTCTTGATTTTGCATATTTTATTGCTCACATTACATATTTCACAGGCTTACCTCATGCATATTCTAGACTGTTGACAGTGATTTATACATTACGAGTTATGAGCGCCAAGATCTCTTAGGCTTCGCTTATTTGTGTACTTTGCTAAATGAACCATGTATTTAAACAACCTGTTACAACTGCAAAATCATATCTTATGATCATGATATATATTCATAAACCTTGACTTGCAAGGTAGTAACTTATTATTGTTTTTACTTTTTAGTAGCAGTTTAATATTCTGCATAAAATATTTTCTAAATTGAGTCACCAAAAGTATTTCAGATTAATAGAAAAAAAAACCTAAAAGAGCAATTATTGTATAAAAAAGCTAAGAAATTGTCATTGTGTCAACTTTATGGTATATCAAATTACTTTTCAGTTTGAAGTTAAATGTCTTTTGTAAAAATGGATAGTTTGCTTGTATAGTGTTATTTGTAAAAGAAGGTTCATACAAATAGGGAGGTGAACTAGCACAATACCACAGCCTAGGTGACACAAACGACAGGAAATTGTCAGAGTAGCCCTGTGTGGTCTGCTATAACCTCCTTGCCTTGTAGACTGTAACCTTCTTGGTGTGTCAACATGGAGGACTGTCCTCCATAACAGACTTCCTACCTCTGTGAGTCCCAATGCGTTCTTATAGGACCATCAGCCAAAAGCGAGCCAACTTACTAAAATAATTTTAATTTAATTACTTTAAAGACCCATCCTCACATAAAGTTATAATCTGGAGTGCTGGAAATCAGAGTTTGAACATATCAATTCAGGGAAATAATAATGTGTTATACCTAATTTATGATTATGTCCGTGACTTGTCTTTAATAATTATTTTTGTGTCAGATGAATAATAAAAAAATCTTAGCAAAATCACCTGCTGTTAAATGTAGTTGTTGGGCTCTCATTTTGTATTCAACTGTACCATTACCATATTTGTAGCTCCATATGTGAATATATAACCTAAAATAAATGAAAGGAATTTGAAAAGTATTCTGTTTAACTCTATTTTTAAAATCAATTAAGTCCTATGGGACTGAGTTAAATGGCAAGAAAGTGAAAGGCATTTTATTTCACAGGTACACCTACTGGAATCCCATATAATTTTCTGTGCAGAGTGCTAAAATGCTCTCTAGCTAACTTAGGAAAGGCTCATTATATGAAACATTTGTACTTAATATAAGCACTTTCTTCCTAGATTTTAAGTCTCTAATTTGAAATTAGAAACTCTCTAAAGTGAGGCCCCAAAACACCTGAAAATAAATCAAGCCACAGAGCAATGAAAGTACATCTTCCTCTATTTCTTATTTTTCTTTTTTCGCAGAATCTTTCAACGGAGAAGAAACTGGTTTCAAACTTAGGACCTCTTGCCTGCCTCTCTGCAGTGCTGAAGATACAGGAATTACATTTTCTCGCAAGTAGCTGTACCTCTGTACAGCTTTTAATGTTAGTGTACGTCACTTGTGGTTCCTGTTTGTATACAGACTGCGATCAGTCCCGGGAGACAGTGCACAGTGTTGGTGTTTTTGAATGCTTCTCACCTGGCATTTTTTCTATCTGATCTTCAGAATTTGTTCTATTAGCATAAAAATGTTAAAGGGCACCAGACAGCTGAGGTTACACATGGCCTTAGGTGAAAGGAAAAAGGAAAAGGATGGGTCTGTAGTTGCCCTGAATGTATCTTTTCTTCAAGGTTTCCTGACTGATGAGCCTGCTTTCTGGAACATGGACTTATGTAGACATCAACAGTGTTTTCAAAACAGCCACAAACTCTGTGCATCTACACAGCTCTTGACTTGTTAGAATATATATTTTTTTTAATCTGAGAAGGTTTAACTTTCAGGTGTAAACATATATAATGTTCTTCACGCAGAACAGGCAGGGTACCCTATCCAGACTTATTATTTTATGCTGAATGTAATTCAATAGTATTTACATAATTAATAATCATAGTTGTGCATATTTTCTTCTTGGATGAATGGCATACTATGTTTAAAATGGAAATATTCTTATTTTATAGCATTTTGCATATGGAATTTAGTACCTAAATTAATTATGTGTCGGCAATACAGAGATTTCTTACAAAATATTAAACTAGTTATTTTATTGTCAGTAAAATATATTCAAAATAAATGTAGAAACAAGCAAACAAAAACAAATCTACTCAGACTCATGCTACAGCTCCAGAAGCTGACTCTCTACTGGGCTATCCAGTATGTGCCCAACTCTCTCTGTTCTGCCTATCCATCCACAGGGATTCAAAGCCCCTAAGGCATAATTTTGTTACAATGGACCTATTAGGCCTTTACCTCAACCTCTTTCTTTCTCTTCCTCTCACTCTCTCGCTCTTTCCCTCCCTCAGCCCCATGTCATGTGTAAATGCAGACTGTGCTTGTGTTTGTGTTTGTGTGTGTGTGTATGTGTATGTGATGGCTTTTTGTGTTGAAATAACAGTATATAAAACTGGTAAATAAAAAGGAAAGTACATTTATTTATTTCAGTGTACTTAAAAGTAGGTATCCATGACTGGGCATCTTTATCTGAAGAGTGCCTCACATTACATAACGACATAGGAGAAATTGGAACGTGTCTTAGTGTGGTGTGGATTTGTCACACCTGCTCTCAGAAGCACTAATTCAATCTCACAATTATATTAATCTCTCTTTACTCATCATCTTTTGAAGGTAACAAAGTTACATTGATAAATATTTTAATACATTTATATGTGTATGTATGTATGCATATTCCTATGTGTGTCGGGGGAGGTAGGGGTGCATGCAATCAACCAGAGGTTGAGTCCCTTTCTTGATCACTCCCCTCTTTAATACCTAAATCCCCAAGTAACCCTGAGCAATGCTTTGCCTAGTCTTACCAGCCAGGTTCTGCCTGGGAACTCCTTCCTATGCCTCCCAAGGACTGAAACCACAGGCTGGAGCCCATGCTTTCCTGGGTCTTAGGGAAGTTCAGTATCCAGACTTCAGTCTTCATGTTTGTGACACATGCAATCTACCCGTTCACCCATTTCCCCACTCCCCAAATCCAAATTTCAACATGATCTCTGGAAGGGATCAAATACATTCTAACCACAAAAATACCGAGTTTTCCCTTGGTCTGTTGCAGTGCTTTAAAGGAAAGAGTGAATCAGGTTACTTGTCTACCCTCTGCCTTCCAAGCAGAGCACCTCAGATGTAGAAAGAAGAAAGTCCTGTCTCACAAGCAGACAGAATATTCAACTAATGGAATAAGAGGATAAACACAGTGGTGGTTCTGATTCATATGAATTGAAAGCATTCAACTAAACATGTTTACTAGGTGTGTTTTAAGTAAAATGTTCGAAAGTAACTATAGATAGCTGCTTATTCTTTGGATTGTAAAATGTTAAGTAACTGAAATGATTAGTTTATACTATTTAGGATTGTCAGGAATCACATCATTTCCACATTCTTTGGCATAATAAAAAGAAGCTGCTCTGGCATCTCATTAAGTTGCTGTCCCATAAGCAAAAATCTGGTGGATTGGTAGATCAGTTCAAATGAGACTGCTGGGTTCAGCTTTGTCAGTATTTCAAATGTTTTATTTACTTATATCTTTGTGATTTGGCTTGACATATGGAAAAGCAGGATTTCTTATTCAGATCCTTGGTTTAAAGGTCCACAAGGAGTATGTTTTTAGGATTTGAATGCACAATCACATTTAAATATACTTGAGTCTAGCAACCAGTGAGGGATAGAGATATATTAATAGCTGTGAAGATGATGAAGAAACAGAGAAAAGACATCAATATCCAAAATGGCATGTGCTACTATAATAAAAAAAAAGTGACTAAAATTAAGAAAATGCACCAAGCTCTCAGATAACATATGAGAATAGTTTTCACAATCATTATAAGAAACATTTTTGTTCCCCCCGCCCAGAAGACTTGTAATTAATAATATTCAAAGAACAGTGCTTTTATTGAAGCCAAAATCTAAGTTCTAATATAAGGTAGATTTCTTTGAGTAGATAGGTTATCCCATGAGAGCAGAAAACAAGTCACATTAAAGTAGATTTTCCCCCCATTAGCTACATGAAAGTGGAATAATTTTGTATCTGTGAAGAGGAAAATGCAAACGATATAAATGAGACTCACTAAGCACCTATGAGCCACACTGAAAAGATTCCATTGCTCTCAAATTGTCTTCAATTTGAGCATCTAAATAAATAATGGTATTGAGGGACTATCATCTTCTGACCAAAGCAGGAAAATGTTAGTCTATGTGTAGAGGAATTTCAATCAGAACATGGTACTCTGGCAAGAGATCAAATACAAAGACTTTCTAGCTCTGTGTGATCCAAATGAAATACAAACACACTTTAATCCCAAGACAGAGAAGTTCAAGGCCAACCTGGTACAGAGCAAGTTTCAGGTAAAGAAAAAGTTAGGTCCAGGTGTGGTGGTAGATGCCTTTAATCTACCCAGCGCTCAGGAGACAGAGGCATGCAGATCTCTAAATCCTAGTCAGTGTTATTCAGGCAGTTCAGTTGAAAGGTACTCCAATGGAGTTGAGTTTGTGACAGTTCAGTTCCTGGAATTCACAGGCAGTTTTTACTGAGTGAGTTTTACAGGGAGACGTTGAAGAAAGAACGAACTAGCCATAGGTGAAGACAGAAAAGGCCACAGAATGAGAAGGAGCCAGACGATTAGAATAGAGTGGTACAGTTAGTTTGAGGCCAACCAGAGCAATTCAGTGAGAAACTGGGAAAATCCAAATTCAATCAGTCATCTAGGAGTTTGAGCCAGAACACCTGTGTTAAACCAGCCAGTAAGAGTTCAGAAAGGACTAGAAAGGGTGAGCTTATCCAGCAAGCACTCTAGGCCTAGATTAGACTATACGAAAGGCAAGAAGCTTCCAGGACTAGGCCTGTGTTAGAAGAAGGAGACAATTATCCTCCAAGATGAGGATTACCTTGGGTGAAAAAAAGTTACTTTTACAACTACATGGGAAGTCAATTTTAAAATTAATTAGTAAAAAGTTCAAGAAGAAGCATTATAGGAAAGGTATATAATTTCCTCTCAATAAATAAGTGTACTATGTACAAATAAAAGATAAAATTTATGATAGATAAAACTGGTGCAATTGTAATTAGTTGAACAAAACCAAATTCAAAATAAATATAGTTATTAAATAATACTTAAAAGAATTCAACAACAGTAAAGAATATTATTATTATTATTATTATTATTATTACAGCCAAAACAATGGAAAGATGATAGATTGATTGATAGAGGGCTACACTGATGATTGATAAATTATTAGAATGTAGAAATAATTATATAGAAATATTAGATAAACTGATGATAGATAGGTAGAAGACAGAGGTATGTAGAAATGCTGTTAGAGGGATTGGTTCACATGCCCACAGAAGCTGAGCATAACAGCTAGTTATCTAAACCCTGACATGTAGATAGCATAGCCCAGTTCACAGCAAAGACATCAGACACGGAAGGATAGCAGATTAACTTTAAGCATAACTCAAAGTCCAGAGAACTTTAAAGACTTGTATAGCCACTCAAGCTCACAGTTCAGAGAACTTTAAAGACTTGTATAGCCACTCAAGCTCACAGTTCAGATAGCTTATACATCTGATGTCAAAAGGAAGGTGAAGGAAGACGTTGTTCAAGCACTGGAAGAGAAGAAATTCATGTTTCCACTGCCTCCAGTTCCTGTCCAGGGATGATTTAGGTGCTGTCTACTTATAATGAGGGTGGATTTTCCCTGCCAACACACTGATGCATGCCATCTCTCAGGGACAGACCCTCACCTACACACCAAGAACAGGCTTCTAAGCCTTACTTGACCTGATTAAATAGATACATAAATTTAATTATAAAGAAAACTTTTCTCCCAACACTTCTGTGACATCCCTGTGGTGTAGAGTTACTACACAAAGTTAAGGAAATACTTCACAGATTAACAAGTTTTTAGTCCTCAAAAACACAAATGTTCTGAACTTCGAACCCGGACTTCTCTAATAGAGTAAACAGGTAGAGAAACTGAATTCAACAAGTTATTTCAAGCTTGGTCCTTTGCTGTTGAGGACACTAGTGCTAATGAACAATTAATAATGGAGTTGAGGAGAAAATGCATGTATTTTGACAGTTGGGCTATGATTTTAAATAAGAATTTTTTGTACACATAATTGACAATTCTCAAAAAAAATGATTTTGCTATCTTAATCCAAAATAACAAGTTTATTATATTTGAAATGAATTATTGTGGTATTTCTAGATTTAAGTAACACAGAACTTAAAAGCTTTGCTTGTGTATGAATATATAGCTGTATATTTGTTCAAAGTAGAAATACAAAAATATAAGAACGTTTTTCATATATCATTAACATTGTATTTATACATGCTAACTAATAGAAAAGATAAAAGGCCTCATTGAAGAGATAGATGTTGCTAAATATTTGAGAATATATCATTTATGCATATGATGTAATATTTCATTCTAAGAAAACAGCATGTTCCTGAATATGAGAATATAGAAAATCATTTCATGACTTTCTCAAAGAAAATAACCTTCCTGTTTTACAGATTTCAAAGCTGACAGAGTAAACTACAATATCAAGAAGTAGCAAAATATTGTGAAATTACAGACAAGAAAAATAAAAACATTTTTGTCACCGAGTCAACGAAACTGACCCTAATCTCTGTCCCAGAGAGAAGGTGAGGCCATCAGACCCGCAGCAGGGAAGTGGGCCTTTATTAATCCCTCCCATTGTTCTGATCTATGAAGTCATATGCAAGTTGAGTAACCTTTTTGAGCCTTGAATTTCTGTTTGGCAAAATAAGAAAAAATATAATCAGTCATAGAGCTGCCGTGAGACTAAGAGGGATTACAAATATAAGCGGTGGGCACTGGAGTTTTATTTGATTTATTGCTTTTCTTTTTTAAATAGATATGAATTATTGATTAACTCTCATTGCTATAATCTATTTGACAAATAGACTGAACTTCCTCATGAATTGCTAGACTTTGGAACACTGGAAAGTCGAAAGTGTACACTGTGTGTTTCAGAGATAATTTTGTGTTCTTTATTGGAAACAAGAGCTTCAGGCACTGATCTCAGTGATTTTTCGAAGTCCTGAGGCAGGAAGGCCTTCTAGACAAAACAATGAAAGTACCAGCATGGAGCCATAAGAATCTTTGCAGAGAACACCTAGCACCAACTCTCTTCTTAAGAAATATAAAATTATCCCTTATTAGTCATGATTTTTATATATGCATACTCATTTATAACAAGTGTTTTACATACATATATATATATATATATATATATATATATATATTTATATCAGATCTGAGAAAGGCATCAAAATTTTACCTATTCTTTCATAGATATTCCCACATTTATTCTTCTTTCAACTCTCATTCACACTTAAAAAAATACTTTCTATGTATATTTTTGTTACTGCTTAGAGTTGCACCTAAGCATTTAGCTAATAGTTTTTGTGGCACTCTTTTTTTTTTTTTCAACTTACTAAAGCAAATTTTATTAACACCTTTACTACTAAGTTTTGAATTTATTGATCTTTAATACTGTTAAGAAGATACTATTAGTTCAAGTCCCCAGTGTTTTATTATAAAAATGTATTTAAAAACTTTTTTTTTCTTTTTTTTTTCTTCTCAATGCAGTTTATTCAGGAACCTTGAACAATCTTCTGACCCTGGGGAAAGCCAGCCCACACCTTAAATAGCCTCTGGGTAGCCAACCCCAGCATGCCACGTGGGCAATGCAGATAGGTCCACATACATGGAAGCAAGCCAGATCCTCAGCCTTAGCCAAATATGGAGTTGTTTGTGACAGAGAGCACTCACCATCGGGAAGGTGGAAGGTGGAAACCAGCTCTATTTTTAAGGCGTGGCATTACGCAGCTCTCTACAGTTCCTCCTTTTTGTTTTAGACACATCAGGCAAGAGTAGAGGTCTGATCTCTGATATTAGAAATAAATTGGGACTTTGTACCGATGTTCATTTAGGTGTCATCCACCCAAAGAGCATCAGACCCGTCTGATACCTTTTTCTCAGAGGCGGGACCTGGGGCATCAACCTGCATGCAATCAGACATGTTCTTCTCTGGGTCGAAAGCGGCTGACCCTGAGTGCAGTGCTTAGCTTCGCATCCTGAGCGTAACATTTTAGCTTTTTATGGTAGCCAACCAGCCGGTTGTGGTGACACTCTCAAATACAAAATCCTGTGATGTACTTTTGAGAAAACATGTTTAGATGTCAAGGTATGTTTAGACATGTTTTGTAATGCTATTGACTGTAGATTCAGTGCTAATTAATCAATACTGGATGATATTTAAAATGGAAATGCATACAAAATAATGTTACATATTTTTTTCTTTTTTGTTTTTTCTATTTTTTTAATATTAGTTACAGTTTGTTAACTTTATACCCCTGCTGTATCTCACTCCCTCTTTCCCTCCTAATCCCACCTTCCTACCCTCATCTCCTCCCTGCCCCTTTCCAAGTCCAATGATAGGTGAGGACCTCCTCCCCTTTCATCTTATCTTTAGGACTCCCTGCAAAGTCCTCCTAACAGGGCTGTTCCTCCCTCAGGTCGGGGAGTGTCAAGGAAATCATAAAAAATGGGGGAGTTAATATGACCTGGAGAGGACAGAAGCTCCACAAAGACCAAATATATCTGGGCACAGGGGTCTTTTATGAGACTGTTTCTCCAAACAAGGACTATGTATGGATGTAACCTAGAACTTCTGCTCAGATGTAGCCTTTGGTAGCTCAGTACCCAAGTGGGTACCCTAATAAGGGGAACAGGAACTTTTTCTGACATAATGTTATATTTTTATTGATGTATTGTAATAAATGAAAGATCACATTAACCCAACTCTGTATTCCCCTTAAAAAGGATGATCAACCATTAATTAATTGAGGCACAATGTATGCCTTCTAGAATGCAACTAGTATGAACAGTGAAAACTTAGTGCAGGAGTCACTCATTGAATTGCTTTTTTGAAAAAAAAAAAAAGAATAAAGAGGACATTCCATTTGCTTAAAATTTGGTAGATAAGACACATTAACCAAATACCCTTTAATACACCTCTAATTAAGGAAGTCAGATATAGCTCAAAACAACATATATAATGAAAGAAATCAAATGAGTAGGGGAATCGTCAAAACAAGCTTTTACACTAATGTTAAATGAAGGGAATAAAACTGAGTTTAAAATTTCAAGTTAATAACAGATCTCTAAAAAGTGACAATATGATGTTACTTACCATAGGGCACCTAAAAACAAACATTACTCCTTTCTCAAACCTGGATCTTCTGAAGTCTACACTGTGTTAGTATAAATTGGATATAAATGAGATAAATGCAAAACTTTCAAAGCTGCATGATGTCGTACCCAACATTGGCTCATTTGATGTACCTGATACAGCAACAACAATAATAGCACAAAGATCAATCTACAGGTTGAGACTCCATATTATCATTCTACATGGATGAAAATGATAAGTTCTAGGTCAGTTATGTATATGATAAGAAAAAATTGCAATGATCATTGAATTTCCATTTTGTTTTGCTAGTTTTGTTTTGCCCAACTTAAGACAAAGTCTACTTGTGTAGTTCAGGATAGGCCCAAAGTCTTAGGTAGGTAGATAGATAGATAGATAGATAGATAGATAGATAGATAGATAGATTTATTTTTTATCTTAATTAAAGGTTATTTACTTTATATCCCACCTGTGGCTCCCTCCCTAATTCCCTCCCAATACCACCTTCTCTCCCTCATCTTCTTCCTGCCCCTCTCTAAGTCCACTGATAAGGGAGGTCCTCCTCTCCTTTCATCTGACCCTAGATTATGAGGTCTCTTCAGGACTGGCTGCAATGTCCTCCCTCCTCTGTGGCCTAGCAAGACTCTTCCTCCCTTGGGGTTGGGGGAGGTCAAAGAGCTTGCCACTCAGTTTGTGTCAGAGATAGTCCCTGTTCCCCTTATTAGGAAAACCTACTTGGATGCTGAGCTACCATGTGCTACATCTGAGCAGGGTTTCTAGGTTATCTCCATGCATAGTCCTTGGTTGGAAAATCAGTCTCAGAAAAGACCACTGTGCCCAGATATATTCTGTCCTTGTGGCACTCCAGTCCTCCCTAGGTCTTACTAACTCTCCCTTCTTTCATATGATTCCTTGTACTCTGCCCAAGGTTTGGTTATGAGTCTCAGCATTGATTCATAATAGCCAGAACCTGGAAAAAACCCACATGTCTCTCAACGGAGGAATGGATACAAAAACTGTGGTACTTTTACACAATGAAATACTACTCAGCAGTTAAAAACAAGGAAATCATGAAATTTGTGGCCAAATGGTGGGATCTAGAAAAGATCATCCTGAGTGAGGTATCCCAGAAACAGAAAGACACACATAGTATATACTCACTTATAAGTGCATACTGGACCTATAAGATAGAATAAACATACTAAAATCTGTACACCTAAAGAAGCTAAACAATAAAGAGGACCTGGGGTAAGATGATCAATCCTCACTAAGAAAGACAAATTGGATAGACATTGGAAGTAGGAGAAAACAAGTAACAGGATAGGAGCCTACCACAGAGGGCCTCTGAAAGACTCTACATTTCAGTGTATCAGAGGCTCAAAGTCTTAATTGCTGTCTTAACCTTCTGTGTGCTGAGATGACAAGTATGCCCCACTCTGCACAGCACACAAGCTAAGCTTCAAATGGCATTACATGATAAGTTGCCCAGACAGAGTACCAACATAGACCTCATGTGATAGACTAGCATTGAATTAAAGAAAGCAACTTTAAGAGGTAAAAGGGTGAATGAAAAAAATATGTTTTTCCATATAATAATGTGATAATGTGATATTATAACACTTAGAAAAATCAGTTTATAAATACATAAATTCATCCAGATAATCGCAAGGATCTCTTTATTTTAATATCTTGAATATAAATTTAACCCTGAAAAAAAATTTTACAGAAATTTAATCTCTACAATTTTAAGAAACTGGACCATTTTTTTATTTTATTAATTACACTTTATTCACTTTATATCCCCCCAAAAGACTCCCCTCCTGGTCCCACCCTCCCTCCACCTTCTTCACGCATGCCCCTTCCCAAGTCCTCTGATAGGGGAGGTCCTCCTCTCCTTCCTTTAGATCTTAGTCTATCAGATCAAATCAGGATTGGCTGCATTGTCCTCTTCTGTGGCCTGGTAAGGCTGCTCTCCCCCCTCAGGGGGAGGTAATCAAAGAGCAGGCCAATCAGATTATGTCAGAGGCAGTCCCTCTTCCCATTACTATGTAACTCACTGCCATGGGCTACATCTATGCAGGGGTTCTAGGTTATCTCCATGCCTGGTACTTGGTTGGAGTATGAGTCTCTGGGAAGAACCCTGTGTTCAAATTTCTGGTTCTGTTGCTTTCCTTGTGGGGTTCCTGTCCTCTCCAGATCTTAGTATTTCCCACTTCTTACATAAGATTCCCTGCACATTGCCCAACAGTTGACCATAAGTCTCTGTGTCTGCTTTGATAGTCTGGACCAAATTTTTGATGGATTATTTAACAGATTGTATTCCTCTCTCTGAACATCAACACTCAAGTCTATGTTATAGGCAAAATGCAATGTTCTTAAAGACATATCTCCTCAGTTACAACCCATCAGCTCTATCTTATCATATTTATTCTCAGACAATCTGAAAACAGAACTCTGTTGAATACTGTACTGAAAAGTTTGTTCTTGCTAAAATTAGGGGGAAAAAATGAAAGAAATGAGGTAAAGGAACCCACAAAGAATTTCAGTAAATTCAATAATATAAAGTTACCCCAATAGGCTAACTTTAAAACGAAGTAAATGCTCTTACCCAACCATTATGTGGACAAGCAACTTGCTTCAAAAACGATTATTCCAATAAGCTAAATTCAGTGTGGTACAGCTACACAATGGAGTATTACTCTGCAATGAAAAATAAGGAAATCATGAAATTTGCAGGTAAATGGTGGGACCTGGAAAGGATCATCCTGAGTGAGCTGTCCCAGAAGCAGAAAGACACACATAGTATATACTCACTCATTTAGACATATAACTCAGGATAAACCTACTAAAATCTGTACATCTAAAGAAACTAATTGAGAAGAAGATCCGGCCTAAAATGCTCAATCCCCATCCTGAAAGGCAAAGAGGATGAACATCAGAAGAGGAAGAAACCAGGGAACAACCTAGGAACCTTCTACAGAGGCCTCTAAAAGGCTCTGCCCTGCAGACTATCAAAGCAGACACTGAGACTTATGGTCAACTGTTGGGCAGAGTGCATGGAATCTTATGTAAGAAGTGGGAAATACTAAGATCTGGAGAAGACAGGAACCCCACAAGGAGAGCAACAGAACCAGAAAATTTGAACACAGGGTTCTTCCCAGAGACTCATACTCCAACCAAGTACCAGGCATGGAGATAACCTAGAACCCCTGCACAGATATAGCTCATGGCAGTTTAGTGTCCAAGTGGGTTACATAGTAATGGGAAGCAGGGACTGCCTCTGATTTAATCTGATTGGCCTGCTCTTTGATCACCTCCCCTGGAGGGGGGAAGCATCCTTACCAAGCCACAGAAGATGACAATGCAGCCACTCCTGATTTGATCTGGTAGACTAAGATCAGAAGGAAGGAGAGGAGGCCCTCCATTATCAGTGGACTTGGGGAGGGGCATGTGTTAAGAAGGGGGAGGGAGGGAAGGAAGGAGGGGCTCATGGGGGGTACAAAGTCAATAAAGTGTAATTAATAAAATAAAATAAAGTTTAAAAAAATTAAAACAAAGTCAATGTGAATACCATTTCAGAAGTAGGGGCATGGTGATTTTCACAAATTCCATGAGCTTTTGGCCAACATAGAAGACCACAGAGATACACACACATGTAGGAAACTGAAGCTCTCTGTCTCTCCCACAGACACATGCACTCACACAGCCACACACACACACACACACACACAAAAAGGAACTGTACCTATGCATATCAGTGTATTAATTTTAACTGGATAAAGCAGACATAAGAGCTGAACAGCAAAAGGCAAGGGAGTACAAAGGAAACATCAGGGTAAATAGATCTATTCAACAGTATAACATGGCAAGCCAACACACATGTAACTGATAACACTGCAAGAACAAATAGACACATTCAGAGTCCTAGCTGAGCTTTCAGTGTCTCTCTTGGGAATTCATAGATCTCTTCCAAAAAGAAATCAGAATGCCTGTGCTATGTACTCAGTTTGGATGCCATACTTGCTATGCTTGCACAGTTAGGTAAAAAGAATCCTATTTTCACACGTGTGTGTGTGTGTGTGTGTGTTTGAGAGAGAGAGAGAAAGAGAGAGTGTGTGTGTTTGATAAATGTTTCTATTGTTAGAGAAAAATAAAATAATAAAAATGAGAAAATAAGAAAAAATTCAGCGGGAAAAGGTATCAACATTAAATAGATCATTCAATGGATGAGCATGTTTTATTTAATTACCTGTCTCATAAGAGTTATTCTGTAAATGGAAGCATGCAAAATGAGTTTTGCTCGTCTTGTTTGTCATTATGCAAGCAAATCTGACAGTGCTGCATTCGTCTTCCTGATCAGTTCCTGACCCACATACACAGAGGTGAACATCCTATATGTTCTGAGGTGGGTGGTGTGGATTATGTTTTACAGATAATTCTGACTAATTATCACCATAGACACACACCGTCCACACCCTGCAAAGTGGGTGGCTCAGAGCTTTCCCAGTATACTAGCTGCTTTTCTATTGCTATGATAAACACCATGACCAAGGAAACTTAAAGCAGGAAGGGTTTATTTGGGCTTATGTTTCCAGAGTGAATAAAGTTTTTCAGTGTGGGAAAATAGTAGCAAGCTAAGTAACATCTTGAACTGCAAACAAAAATGAGAGAGAAAGATAGAGAGAGAGAGAGAGAGAGAGAGAGAGAGAGAGAGAGAACTAGAAATAGCCCACAGTCTGAAACTTCAATGTTCTCCCCCAATGACATTTCCTCCAGCAAGTCACAACTTACTGACACAGACAGAGCCAGCAAACTGGAAGCCAACTGTTCAAACATCCCAGCCTATGGAGGACATTCTCTTTCATAGTACCACAGTGGATGGCCTTTGAGTCATCCTCTACTGAGCAATCTATAGACTATTAGAGTGGAGACATTCTTGTCTTCCAACACAGAGAAGGGGAAAGAAGAAATGTTCTCAGCAAGCACATTACAGTGTTTCCAAATGTAGCAAAAACTCCGTAATGCCTACTGTGTTTCAGGATAATGGTGACAAGTTTACATCTTTGTATCTAGTCAGCAGGTCTAAAAACCCTCCGAGAACTGATCATGAAGAGGTATTTCTTTGAACTCTTGTGGTGAGCACAATAAATACATTTTCTTTGAAAATCAAATGCATCTACTTAGTTTCACTAGTTACCTAATGTTGCAGGACTTCTTAAGGCAATAGTTTCTAGCTGTGGGCTTTGCCTTGTCTTTGACTCCCTATAGGCACAGGTGTAGAAAACATGAAATTCAGAATATATACCCATTGCTCATGTATACAAAATGACTCATATGCATGTATATTAAAGTATGCATAATGATTTGAAGTGAATATTTCAATCTTTGCAAGCTGTTTAAGTGTTTCCATATGATTTGATATATTTTACAATGTATTGAGAGGTACATTAAGAAACCAAATGAATGGAATACATAAAAATTGAAGATATAGATTTGAAATGTAGAAACTGAAATTTATTCTGTGTTTTGCCACATTGCACATTAGGCACTTTTTTCCAGGCTGCATAACTTCCTTGAAACTCTCCTGCTGCTTTTGCAGCTATTACAGTTGTCTTTGAGTATTGAATAATGACTCTGAAAATGCTTTATAGAACTTCAAAGCTCTATTGTTTTTCATTGATGCATTTATCAAACAATTTTTGAGTCCATTAAGCACTAAGCCCTGCTAGCTCCTAGGGTACAAATAATGCAAAATGGGCATTTTATAATAAAGTTGGTGAGAGATAGGTGAGCTGTGGGGGCCAGTGGGTATTGCATAGAATAGAATAAGTATTACATATACTGTACTGCCCATTTTACAAGAGTATGCCAGTGAAATAGGGAGTTTAGAGAAATAGGTATGTTAATATCTCAACACCACAGTAAGTCCAAATGCTTATATAGAGGGAACATTATCAAAGTTGACTATCAACAGCAAAAGTTTGGGTGCACTTAAAGAGCAATGCCCAAATAAACAAAAGAAAGATGAAGAGACAAAGGAAAGAAAGCTAATATGCTTTGTTACTAAATGTTAAAATTAATAGATCATGGCAAAAAAATGTATAAATGGAGGTAACAAGTAAATAGTGGAAATCACTTAAGAAAGTTCTTTGTGATTCATATTGTTTTTACCTGCAAGAGAGCTTTGACTGCTTGTATGTGCATCGTGTTAATGCCTGGTGCTCATGAGGATCAGAGAGAGTATCAGAGTCCTGGGAACTGGAGTTACAGATGGTTGTGAGCCACCATGTTGGTGCTGGGAACTGAACCTGGGTCCTCTCCAAGAGCAACAAGTTGCTCTTAACTGCTGACCCATCTGTCCAGCCCCAAATAAAGTTGTTTTTTTTTTTTTAAATATGGGAAGCCATGGTAATTCTCCCTTTACTAAGTACCCGAGATTCTCACAAATACGACTATGTTAAATGGTAAAAAAAAAAAAAAAAGCATTTTTCCGTATTTCCTGTCAGCAATTGCAGTGAAAATAGACTTACCAAATAAAGAAAAAGTATTTTGGTGGAGTTAAAAAAAAAAGTTCTTTGTAACACAAGTCCGAGAGGGAAAATTTTGGTGTGGGAAAATGGCTTATTTGGTAATGTGATTGTTGCACAGGTGTGCAGAGGTGAGTGAGTTCAATATGCTTCACACACATAGAGTATTAGATCTGGTGCTTTGGATTTATAATTCCATTACAAGGAAGGCACAGACCTGAGAACCCTGGGGCAACCTAGCCAGCATCAGGAGGACTCTGGTGTTACCTGGACCACATAGCTCACTCCCAGAAAGAGATTGTATCTCAAAGGAAAGATGGAAACAACCTGAGGTAGGCCTCTGTCTTTCATTTGCATGTGCAAACACGTACATAATATCTGCACATGTATGTGCCCAGGAACATGCACATATATCACTATTGCTCCACACACAAAGAACCTTCTCTGTTTTCTGATATCCCGAGTTTCATTTTAAAAGTTGTCTTCTGAGATTCAGGGCTTAAGCTGTTGTGTATGATAAATTTGACTGGCAGGTGTATTGTGAGAAATCGCAATGTAGAAAACAGTAAGGCAGGAAGACCACCACGGGCGTGAGGCCAGTTTGAGCTGCATGCTAGTCTGAGATCTAGAATGAGACTCTAAGTAAAAAAAAAAAAAAAAAAAAAAGAAAAGAAAAGAAAACACTCTTCAGGGAAAAAAGACATTATGAAAATGTGTTGGGGTGACCCACAAATACTGTATTTTCTGGCTATGAAGAAAGTATGGTGTTAATTGTTATTTGGAACCCACAAAGCCCACGCTTCCACACCCACCTTTAAAATGAAGGCAAGGCACCAAGGGGAAGGTGAACTGCCAGGGACTACGAGAGTAAGGAATGTGGTTTTTTTGCATAATAAAGAACTAGGAGCCAGAGCTGCCTCTCAAAGAAGACAGGCAGAAGCAGAGGGACAGGGAAGAAGATGAAAGGGAGAGTGAATGGAGCTGGGAGACAGACAGTGAGAATGAAGTGGAGAAAGACATCAGCAGAGAACTTAAAGCAAGACATTACAGGGTATCAGATCAGATGCTGAGACTCAGCCAAACTTTGGGCAGAGTGCAGGGAATGTTAAGAAAGAAGTGGAAGATAGTAAGACCTGAAGAGGAGCTCCACAAGCAGAACAACAGAACAACAACAACAACAACAAATCTGGACAAAGGGGCCTTTTCTGAGACTGATACTCCAACCAAGGACCAACCTAGAACCCTGCACAGATGTAGCCCATGGCAGTTCAGTGTCCAAGTGGGTTCCCTAGTAATGGGAACAGGGACTGTCTCTGACATGAACTGATTGGCCTGCTCTTTCCTCTTTCCAGGGGGATTCAGCCTTAGCAGGCCATAGAAGAAGACAAGGAAGCCAGTCCGGATGAGACCTGGTAGACTAGGATCAGAAGGAAGGGGAGGAAGACCTCCCTCTCAGTGGACTGGGGGAGGGGCATGGGTAGTGAAAAGGGAGGAAGGGTGGGATTGAGAGGGGAAAAGGGAGGGAGCTACAGGTGAGATAAAAGTGAATAAATTGTAATTAATAAAAAATAAAATAAAATACAGTTAAGTTAACCAAGAGACTGCCCATTAGTCAAAGGCCAACAGTCTTAACCTATTTAGATATCTCTATTACTAATAAACCTCAATTGAGATGGATCGATGAAAACCCCTATAATAATATTGTATATAAATATTTTTAAAATTGTCAAAAATGTTTTGCTGAGAAAACCATGAAAAATATAAATATGTTGTCCTTTTTATAGAAATATGGTAAAAAAGTTCAGAAAAGCAATTGAAAACCTGAACTCCCTGTGATCTAATAACTTCAGCTTCAGTAACTTGTATTAATCAGTTTTTATCTCTGAGACAAATAACTAAGAAAAACAACTTAAAGGCAGTAATCATTGTGACTCAAGCTTTCAGCTTTGTAGTCAGCTGGGTCCATTTTTTTAAGTCTGTAGCTAAGTAAGAGAGTCATGGTGGAAGGGCATGGTACAGATCAACTCTTTTCTTCATGGAAACCAGGAGGGAAAGAAGTGGTGAAAAGAGAAAAAAGGAGAGATCTGAGAATATACCTTTCCAGCCAGTGTGCCTAGGCACCTATTTTCTACAAGCAGATTCAGCTACAGACCAATATTCAATGGTTCATTCATCTGTGAACTCAGCACAGGTGAAGTCACCTCATCAGCTAGGGATCAGCCTAAAGTATGCTGTAGAGTCTGAAATCACCACGCAAAGACCACCACTAACATATGCAATTAGCAAGAGTTTTTATTTCAGGAAAGCAAGAATCCTGCATGCAGATGTCAAACACTCTAGAAAATAGCAACCTTGCATGTCTGCTCGCAGGCCTTTTTAGAGGTAAAGAGGGGAATTCCAGCAAGAGATAGGTAAATCTAAAACCTGATTGATGGGCATTAAGGTGAGAGACCAAAGAATGAAAAATTATATATATATATATATATTTTTTTTTTGAGCTATTGGTTTAAAGTTTAAAGCACAACCCTAAACAAAAGCCAGACAGGTGCAAACATGTCCAGCCTCCTAAGGGGAGGAACCAGGCTTCCTGCATTCCTTTCCTGCCTATTAGAGACACAGTTGCTAGGTAACTGGCCTAGATCAGAAACTGGCCCTCTCCTCTAGGACAGCAAAACAAGGAAAGCCAAACAGTTAATGGTTTGGGGGCCTTCCTATAGCCAATCAGTTCAAAATGCAACATCCCCTTTTGTGTTTCAACCAATAGATGCTTGCCAGGCAGGAATTCCCCTGCTTTGGGTTCCCTGGGAGGGACTGAAATCTTTAACTCAACCACCTACCCTGAGGCTCTCTGCTCTCATTCACTGTGGTGGTGAGCGTGTAAGCCCAAGCTATAGCTTGTAATAAAAAGATCCTCATGTGTTCTGTTATGGACTCAACTCCTGGTGGTCTTTTGGAGTCTTGTAAATCGGGCACAACATAGGCAGTTACATACATTTTTTGATTGGCCAGGGCCCAGGTGGCCAGCAGATCCCATTCTTGTGTCATAAAATGTAACCATAAGATGAGATACCTATAACATATAGGGACATCAAGCACAGATGGCCAGTCTTGAAATAAGATTTTTCACATTCCTGTGTGTGTGTTTTGTTGTTATTGTTGTTGTTGTTTTCCCAAATTCCTGGCAACCCTCTCCTCTGATTGACTCACCCTCAGATTGGGGATTTTTATGGTCTGTTCCCAGAACTGATGACTTCTGGGGTCAGGCCTAGGTCAGGCCCACCTCTAAAAGAGACCAAACACAAACTGGAGTTAGTGTCCTCCTTTCATTCAAGAGGATATGGGACAAGACTTCTGATCCAAGCACGGCCAGACCTACCCCTATAAGTGCAAAGACACTGGTTTCGCTAGAGAAGTGGTAACATTGGGACCTGGGCTGGAGAAGAGATGAAAGTGAGGTAACATGGAAACTTGAAGGTCATTGCAAATAGTCAGTTTTTCCAGGTGATCCAGAAAGCCAATGGAGCATTCTGGGAAGACCTGATTTGGTTTCTCATTTGCCATTCCCTTTAACTTTTCAGAATCTGTATGGAAGTAAAGACAGAATCATAAAAATGAGTTTAGAAGTTCTTTGTAGCTATGTGTTATATAGTTTCCTTATTTTTCCTAATAGTTCTTTGCAATGTCATAGTTTTTAAAGAGTCATGGTCGCCACTAACACATATATTTTGAAGTTATAGTTTTCTAAAATGAAGAGATGGTTTATTTTTGTATGTATGTATGCACATTGTGTGTCTGTGCTAGTGCACACACATGCATGTAGAGCCAAAAGTTAATACTGTATCGTTTTTGTTTGTTTGTTTGTGTGTGTGGTTGGTCAATTGGTTTTGTTTGTTTGTTTTTTTCCCATTGGAATTTTTTTATTTTTTATTTTATTTTTTTAATTTTTTATTTTTAAATAATTTTATACATTCACTTGTATCCCAGCTGTAGTTCTCTCCCTCTTTCCCTCCCAATCCTCCCCTCCCTCCCTCATCTTCTCTCTTCCCCCTTCTGAGTCCACTGAGAGGGGGTGTCCTCCTCTCCTTCAGTCTGGCCCTAGCTTATCAGGTGTCTTCAGGATGGTTGCAATGTCCTTATCTGTGGCCTAGCAAGGCTGCTCCTCCCTCAGGGAGGAGGGGAAGCTCATGAGTTCATGTCAGAAACAATTCCTATCCCCCTTACTAGGAAATCTACTTGGATACTGAGCTACCATGGGCTATGTCTGAGCAGGGGTTGTAGGTTATATCCATGTATGGTCCTTGGTTGGAGAAACAGTCTCATAGAAGACCCTTGTGCTCAGATATATTTGGAACTTGTGGGGCTCCCTGTCCCCTGTAGGATACACTAATTCCTTCCTTCATATGATTCCCTACACTCTGCTGAAGGTTTGTTTATGGGTTTCAGCATCTGCTTTGATACATTGTTAGGTAAAGTCTTTCAGGTGCCTTCTGTGGTAGGCTACTGTCCTGTTACTTGTTTTCTCCTATTTCCAATGTCCATCCCCTTTGTCTTTCTAGATGAGGATTGATCATCTTACCCCTGGACCTCTTTCTTGTTTATCTTCTGTAGGTGTACATATTTTAGTATGTTTATTCTATCAGTTGGTTTTGGTTGGTTGGTTGGTTGTTTTATCAAGACAAGGTTTCACTGTGTAGTCATAGCTCTCCTTGAACTCACACAGTAGGTCAAGCTGGCCTTGAACCCACAGAGATTCAGCAGCCTTTGCTTCTCACATGCTGGAATTAAAGGCCTGTACCACCACTGCCCATTTTTCTTGGGGGAGGGGGAGGGGATCCTCCTGTCTCTACCTCATCAGCACAAAAATTATAACACATCACCGTGCCTTGCTTGCTCATAAATGCTGGAACTCTAAACTCAGGATCTGACTTGGCAAGTAATCGCTTTGCTGACTGAGCATCATTCTAGTCCTCAGATCTTTTATTTTGTAATCTTCTTGTGGAACATCAAACATACTAAACTGTAGTTCACTTCATGACTGTGAATGTTCAATCCAACTTCATAAAGCCTGGAAGTTTGAATGTATTAATATCTGTAATTACTACATTAAGTACCTTGAATGACCTAGTCTGAGGTGTCCCAGACATCAGTTTTCATAACCTTATATGCTTTGCTCAGTTACAACTAATACCTTTTATGGTATGCTGATACCTTTTATGGCATATCATTAAATAGTTCAAAACTATGCACATAACACTCATCAAGCATCACTCTTGCTAAATTTTCCCCATACCATATTATTAAAAATATTCTGTAATTTACAGTGTAGTTTTTAATGCACAACTTTACCCACTTCTATCTAAGTTCTGAGAGTCTATATTTTCTTAGACTAATATATTGATCTTTTTTATTTATTTATTATGTATACACTGTTCTGCCTGCATGTAGACTGCACCAGATCTCATTATAAATGGCTGGGAGCCACCATGGGGGTGCCGGGAATTTAACCCAGGTCCTCTGGAAGAGCAGCCAGTGCTCTTAACCTCTGAGCCACCTCTCTAGACCCCCTATATTGATCATTATACCTTTATAGAAGAACACATATTGCTTAGTAGGACCATAGTATAAATACTGGTTGAATAAGAAGATATAGAGAAGTTGAAGCTGGCTATAAAAACTTGACTGATTAACATGGAGTTATTTGTCTCTAAGGGAAGATAAATTTAGAGGTAAGGAGAGTCAGTCAGTAGCTGACTTTTTTTTTTTTTTTGAGGTTTAATTCCTAGAAAATCTAGTCAATATAATTTAATAAGTTTGAACATATGCATATACCTTTGAATCTATCACCACAATTATGTCATTAAACATATCCATGATTCCCAAAGTTCCTTAGAATCTATTCATTCTGTTTGTGATAGAATACTTTTTTGGTTTGGTTGGTTTTTTTTTTTAATTTTTATTTTTTTCTTATTAGTTACATTTTATTAACTCTGTATCCCAGCTGTATCCTGCTCCCTCATTCCCTCCCAATCCCACCATCCCTCCCTCATCTCCACCCTGCCCCTTTCCAAGTCCACTGATAGGGGAGGACTGCCTCCCCATTCATCTGACCCTGTTTTATCAGGTATTTTCAGGACTGGCTGCAAAGTCCTCCTCTGTGGCCTAATAGGACTGCTCCTCCCTTGGGGGATGGGGAGGTCAAAGAGCCAGCCATTGAGTTCCTGTTAGAAATAGTCCTTGTTCTCCTTACTATGGGAAACCAATTGGTTACTGAGCTACCACGGGCTACATCCAAGCAGAGGTTCTAGGTTATATCCATACATGGTCCTTGGTTGAGTGTCAGTCTCAGAAAAGACCCTGTGCCCAGATATATTTGGTCCTTGTGGGGCTCCTATCCTTTCCCCATCATACTAACTCCCTTTCTTTCCTATGATTCCCTGTACTCTGCCAAAGGTTTGGTTATGAGTTTTAGTGTCTGCTTTGAAACACTGTTAGGTAGAGTCTTTCAGATGCTATATTTTAAATAACAATTAAATACATAAGTGTACATGTTGAGTAAGCATTGGTCATGAAGGGCTAAGGCCTGAGGACAGGTTAATGAAGAAGAGTAATGAACAGAAGAAATTATGAGAAGAATTAGACATCAAGTCAGATATCTAATTTGATGCCCTTTTTGCTATTAAAAAGCTAAGAATATATACTATTTCATTAAGCAGAGGTACACAGGGTCAGTGAGGTCAGAAGATACCTCAGGGTAAGGGTTTCCTGGAATTAAAGAAAAAAAAAGTTCAATGAAAAAGCTATGCCAACTCCAGATGAAAGATCAAAGACTATATCTATGAACTGCTGGACAGCCAAGGTAGAGATTAGTCAAACATTTTACCAAATATTTTACAGGAAACCAGGACAAAGAGAACTCGATGCTCATGTGTCATGAGACAAGATATAATAAATAAGAGACAAGGAATCTAGAAACCAGTTTCCAAGACTTCTGTTAAAAAGAATGGGACAATAAGTATGCCAGGAGTCTTGAGACCCGATATTCAGGGGATTTGCTTTCTTTGCTTGTCCTCCTCCCCATCAGTGCCCTTTGTTTCCATCCATGTCTTCTCCATCAGCAGTTTTCTTCCCTTTATCAGCATTCTTCCCATTTTAAATGTTGCTGCCCATCATCACTACCCACCTCCTCACTGGTGTATTTTCAATGACTACCCCCAAAGAGTGCTTCTGCTTTCAAAAATGAGGCTTTGCCAATACAGTAATCACCAAAATTCTATGCTTTATACTAAGGAAAATTGGTGGAATTAATCAACCTATGCATTAGATAGATTTTAAGCCAGGTTTTCTTGGAATAAAGATGTTTTTATGATGAAAGACCTTCCTCTATACTGGTAGCTCATGTTTGTTAACTTCTCACGCACTGGTTATCATTGACTTTCCAGAAACCCCGCAGTGAAGACGGAGACTGGATTTCCCATTCATCCCCATATTTAACTTCTACTGAGCCTTGTTTTCCTCTGGAAGCAAAGGAATTTTTTTTTCTTTCTTTCTGAATTTGACCTCAGGCAGTATAGTCTTGGAGCACCTCTTCAACCTAGTTTGTCCCTGGTTACGTGATGTCTGAAACTGCATTTGAGAAATCTAATCAGTAAAAGGAAAGATTCACAGAAGAGATTGAGGAAATCCTCCTCTGTAGTCATGTAGAAACAAGAGGTCTCTTCTGGGTAAGCAATGAGGATCAGGCATGCATCTGTGGGACCTGAATCTCCACCTGTGTGGATTCTAGCATCTCATCACCCATCTCCAACATAAAGTCTCCAACATCATCCCCCTGGCAAAACAGATTTTGAATAAAAGCTTTCTAACACACCCTCTGTTGTTACAAAAATGAAGCTTTTAACTAGAAAAAAAAGAAATTATTTATTTTTGTGCCAAATATGAGAATTCTCATAGCTGTGAGCACTGCGTTACACTGCTATTAATACCACATTTTAACATAAAAGTGGTGTTATGTAGTTTACAGTGTGAGAAAAATCACAAATTATTTTTTGACAAATTCATGGAGCATCAAGAACCAAATTGGGAAATCTTTGCTATAAATCCCAGATGCTATCTCATGATGTTATTATTAGTATAATTGCCAGCATGGTGTACCTGGGAAGCTGGGACCTCAAATGAAGAACTTCCACCTTCACAAGCCCTGTGAGAATATCTATGGAACGTGTTATTGATTACTAATCAATTACTGACTGATGTGGGGCAGCTGAGCCCACTGGGCCTGGCCATATAAGAAAGGTGGTTTCAAGTAAGTCTGCATTCAACATTTAAACTCTATTTCTTCATGTTTCCTGCCTCCTACTTCCTGTCTTCAGTGTGTGTCCTGACTTCCTTCCGAGATGGACTGTAACTTATAAGATGAAATCCAGATGACTTTCACCCTTAAGTTGCTTGTGGTCACAGAAACAAAAAGCAAATGTGAAAAAGATGGATTCTTAGCTCCTGGGTTGAAAGAAGATAATAGGATACACATGTGAAACTAGAAGAGCAGGAAGCTTTTTCAAAGTGGTTGCCAGAAAGCAAAGGCAGAGAGGGGCTCTGGAAAGGATCCATCCACCAAGATGCACAGCCAAGTGACCCCCTTCCTCTAAGTAGACGCCACATCCAAAGGTTTTCAGAGCTTCCACAGTAGAATTCAAGCTGCTCTGCCAATGTATCATAAACATTACAACTTTGTGTATTTAAGAAAGAAGCAGTTTCCTATTGTGAAGCTATCTGACAACAATTTGTGTCTGGACCAAATTTGTCTAGTGGATAGAACATTGATTTGAATGTTGGTGAATGATTGAATGGATGGCTTTGGTAGAGAGCCTGAGGCTTCCAAGCACCACTGAGCTCACTGTAACATCATACATACTTCTTGCATCTCTTATGTGCCTTGTTTAATATTTTTTATTTGACGAACACACTTGTCTAAAAATAAGTAAAGGATTCTGTCTCTTTCTTCTGCTAATCATAGTTTCAGTTGACTTCACTTGAGATGATATTAAAAGGAAAAATACCATATAACAGAAATGTTTTAAAACTCAACCTTCTATGTGAACCACTTACAGAAAAGCTTTAAATCCATCACTGCCATGTTTAGACATGATATGTCCCATTTCTCATAATTGAAGGTCTGGTACACGTTTGGTGTGCCATGTTGCAGGCTCTGAAAACGTGAAAAGGAGGTATGTCGCTGGAGAATGTAGGCCACGAGAGGTGTATTTTTGTCTTGCTCTTGATCCTTTGAATCTCTCTCTGTGCTTCCTGTCTACAGACCGCAGCAGCCTCTGCCATATGTTCCTATTGCCATCATGTCCTGCCTTATTGCAAGAATGGTGACAAATGCTGGTGGTAGAAATGTCTGCAAACTAGGAGCCAAGTTGTCCCTCCTTCTCTTGTCAGATATAGCTCGTCAAACTAACAAACCTACATGGGAGCTTCAGATGTAATTCAGAGTCCACTGAACGTATGTAGACTTGATGACTGTATGTTAAGGTTCCAAAGAGGCAGCCATTCAAGGTCACTTACTGATGAATAAGTGAACAAATTAGTTAATTAGAAGTTGCAAATAAAATAAAAATCAAGACAGTTTCAAATATTTTAGAATACATTTGCCTATTTTGCTTGAAATTTCACATTTTATTCAGCTGTCTTCAATGTTCAAGGCCTACACAAAATATTTAAATAAAAAGACAGTACACATTCATTACTTCCAATATTTCAGTTACAGCAACCTGTATGGGTCTTTCTGTGACAAAGAAGTAAATTGAATTGATGACTGTGTTTATTTGCTGCATCAGCTTTTATTAATAATCCTGGAAAACTGTAACCAATAAATAATGTAAAAATAAATGAGGTTTGTGTGTGTGTGTGTGTGTATCTGCTGCAGAGTTAAGGCATCTAAGGGAAATACAGCTGTCAAATATAAATCTAGGTACTCTATGAGAGAACATATATATTTATACATGTATATATACATGTGTGTATCTATTCATATATGATAATTGATGAATTTTCGTAACTCATTTGTATTACACATGGAAATCAGTTTAAACATGTAATTCTTTTTTAAATATTTTTTGTGAATTACTATTTTCTTTTTTATACTTTTACTATTAAAAACTATTTTTAAATTTAAATGAATTTTCATCATATTCCTTCACTCCCCAAGTTCCTCCAGATCCTTATCCCCCACCCATCCAACTTTTAAGTTCTTTCTCAAACAAACAAACAAACAAAAACCCAGTACAAAGGCAAAATATAGCTTCACTACCCCTTCCAAATAAAGAATAAAGCAAGGAAGCCCTCCAAACTATAATCAAATACACACACACACACACACACACACACACACACACACACCTATGGAATTAGCTGTTTGTCAATAAACTTCTCCTAAATATCTAAATATGAAGGTCTGCCCATCAGTGGTTGATATAGCCAGTGTCATTAAATTGGGGAAAATTGCTTTTCCCTATCAATGACAGTTCCAGTTCCATTGTTAACCTTTACTATAGTCACTAGGTTTACATTCATTGATACATTCCTTCACTTTTTAAAAATATAACAAAATAAAATATCTTAAGATGAAACAAAATTATAATACTGAAATCAAACAAGGCAGACCAACAGAAAGAAATGAGCCACAGAGAGGCACAAGAATCAGAGACCCACTCATTCACACATTCAGGAATGAAAAAAAACACTAAACTGGAAGCCATGATATAAACACTGAGGACCAGATGCAGAACAATACGTGCTCCTCAAACTTTGTGAGCTTTGCTCATGTTGATTTAGAGGGCCTTGTTTTCTTCATATCCTCCATTCCCTCTGGCTCTTACATTCTTTCAGCTCTCACTTCCGCATTGCTCCCGAGATCCTAGAGGAGGGACTTTTGATGTTGTTGTTTTAATAAAGTTTTAATTTTCCAAGTGCACAGCTGATTGAACATGCTCATGCATCTTCACCAGCAGCTGAGGCAACTCGATCCTTTGTGTTTCTGGTATAAATTGCTTGGGCTCTGCTCTGAAACCAGCTTGATAAGTCCTTTACAATGAAGGGCTGCCATGGCAAAGGAACAGAGAGAGCACAGCTGGGTAATAAGCTCACAGTTCAGAACTTCCTTACAGAGTTTGTAGTCTGTGGCTTTGTCACCAGGACTAGATTATTGACCTTGACCCAAACTTTACCTTTGGAACACTTCTTATTTTTGGCCTTGTCACCAGACTTATTTACTGGGTCTTTGTCCTTTTTGGTCACTCTTCTTGTTGTTGTCCTTGGGGCAGCATGGCAAAGCTCAGAGAGTGGCGACAGACAACTGCAGCCTTACTATTAAGATGTCGGAAGAAAAGAGAAGATAGTTGATGGAGATATCTCGTTTAGGACTGAATTTTCCAAGGTCCCCCACTCTACATAATGTCTGGCTGTGAATTTCTGTGTTTGTTCCCATCTGTTGCAGGAAGAAGCTTCTCTGATGATGGTTGAAAAAAATCACTGCTTTTTGAGCATAGCAGACTATCAGTAAGAGTCATTTTGTCACCATATCACTATGGCTTTATTTTCCCCTTTCCTTTTCTTTCCTTTATTTATTTTTTATTTTTGACCAGTATTGTTTGCTTTTGCTCAAGAACTCAAATTCTTGGTCACCCAAGTAGTGTCAGGTATGAAATGGGCCTTAAGTTAGATCAGTTATTGGTTGGTTATTCACTCAAGTTCTGTGCCATCATTGCCCTAGCACCTCATTTCAGACAGGACACTATTCTGGACAAAGGGTTTGTGGTTGGCTTGGTGTTTAGTTTTCTCTTTTGATGGCATATAGAGTATCTTTCTGTAACAAAGATGCTGAAACAGGGTTGAAGGATCTATGGAGACACCATGTTCAACGAGTTGAACAGATGCTGTCTTTAGCAATGGGGCCTTGCTGTTAGTTTACGGAGAGTATCCTACAGTCTTGAGAACAACCTATGTTTTTTTCAGGGGTTCCTCTCAGGCCCCTTTGGCCAAGTACTCAAGTAGATTTTGAAGAGGTGAAGAAAGTTGAGAATATGAAGATATTTTGGGTGAAGAAACTGAAATTAGAGATAGGGCTGCAGCAACCATAAACAGCTGCTTATAAATACTACTGTACACTAGAAGTTTCCTCCAGAGAAAGCTTTCTCATGGACTAAAGAAGACAGTTTGTAGCTTGAATCCAAACTAGGGTACAGAGAATTGTGGAAATGTCCAATTTGTCCAATATCTCTGAACGATAAACCCACAAAGCCTCTTTTATAGGACAGGGAGCCTAGGACACATACACACAAGCTTTGAAAGGAACCTTGGCTTTCTGCTGTGTTCACAAGAAAGTCAAGCTACCTAGCACCCTTGTCTGGGTGGACATCAGAGGAAAGAATTTAAATACACAAATTGATTTCTGTAGACTCCACATTATTTCTTCATTAAACGTTTCATGAAACTCACTGGTGGGCGATAAAAATCTCTAATTTCTTTTTGAAATGATGCTATTTGTGAATCCCATGTTAATACATATAAAACATTTCATATGCTTTTTCATGAGTTAATTCTGATAACTTTAAAATTTAAGACATTTGTGCATTTTAAAGAAATGTTCTTTGTCATAGAATTGTTTATAATATTGCTGAACACTTTATTATCTTTAGATGCTTTGTCATTTTGATATCAGTAACTTGTGACTTTTCAAACTACTAACTTAAAGGCTTATCAGGTTTATTGATCTTTGAAAGAGTAGACTGTTTTTTGTTCCACTGATGCTCTCCATTGTTTTTCTGTTTTCTGCTCCACTGATTTCTCCCTGTACTCTATTTCTCAGTTTCTTCTACTTATTTCAACTTAAAATTTTCCATTCATTATTACAGAACTCCAGGCCAATGATTTGACAGTTTTTATCACAGTCTGTTTCTTGTAGACAACACAGAATTAGCTATGTCTTTTTTATAGATGTATTTAATTGGTTTCTTTAAAACAGTGATTTTGATCTATGTCCTATATTAACTGCTGTTGTATATTTATGAAGTGTCCCCTTCTCTTATGTGCTCTTACTCTTTTTACATTTAGGAAACCTGACTGGGTATTTTATGTGGCTATCTTATCTTTTATGGTGTATAAATGAGACTTTCCTTTTATAAACCTCTAGTTATAATTGTCATGTTTTTATACACATTTATAATTAATTTGTCTTCAAATGCCAGCACACTGCTTCATGATTAGTCTAGTTCTTTTATAAAAACAGATTTTTTTTTATTCTGCTCTTATGTCCATCTGGACAAGGCTCTCACTATGTGGTTATGTTCAACAACCACTTCGCATGTTGATACACCATTAAAATGAATTATTTTGATTACTTGAAGTAAACTAGCATTGTTGTAAACAAATAACTCTCTTTTGGATCTGCTATGTTTGAGACAGTAAGTCAGTAGGCTTGATCTTCACAGATTCTTCACTTTCCATCTTCTTCCTGAGACATGACGGTTACTGTGAACACTTGAAGTATTTTACTACAATCTCCTTTTCATGTCTGCTTTCTGAAAAGAAGCCTTTTGAAGCTCTTTCTATAATTTTCAGACACTCAAGGCATTTCCCCCTAAGTATCCTCTGACGATTTCTTCCTTTGCCTTTAAAACTTCAGCATTCTTAAGATGATGTTTGGATTGTTAGTTTATTGTGCTGTGAACTACCCGATATCCTGTGCCCAGGTAAACTCTCAGTCCAGTCTTTAATAATTTTGAAAAATATTTCTTCTGATTCATTGCCTGTCTTTTCACTTCATTATTTTAATGGTGGCAAAATTGGTTCACTCACCAAAGATGCTACATCTTTATATTTCTCTCTGATGGCTCTTGAACTTCCTCCTTCCTGGTGGCCTAAGGAATCTGAAAATGCAGATAGGGCTGTGATTAGGATGGAGCACAGAGGGGACAAGTGAGTAGCTCACTGTTGATGGGCTTGCCCAGGTGGACACAGCAGGCAAGGGGCTGAGGTGTAGGGACTCTTGCCTGTCTGTCCCAAGTTATGGGATGGGAGTGGGGTGCAACATGCTATATCTTTTTTATTTCATTCTTCCATTGTCTCTCTGCATTTTAGTTATAAAGTTTCCATGGTAGAATCATCAAGCTCTTAGACTATTTTCTTAAGCCATGTATACAAAACTGATCACTCTACCAAAACTAATGTATGTGTTGTATGGTATTTTTAATTATAACAGAGATCTTTGAACTTGGGGATTCTATCTTTTCTATGGTCACCATTTGTTCTGGTTCCTCTCTGTTCCTCTCAATATCCCAATATTTACAACAATTTTGTATTACCAGTGTTTATTTGAATCAATACAGCGAGCAAAAGTGGAGTGCATATTTACATTATAAATTAAAGGTAAAAAAAGAATCTAAGCTTACATCTCCAAAATAGAAAGAAAGCAAATCAAACCAAACACAAGAAAGCATATAAAAGTGAAAGTACAAAAATTGAAGGCATAAAATCAACGATAAAAATCATTCAACTTGAGCTCACAAGTGGGCGAATCGCCGGCAAGGTATACGAGGACATGGAGCCCACGAGCAGCAAGCATGCTGGCAGGAGCTGGGGCTTGGAGCTTGTCGGGGACCAGGAGCTCACAGTGGCCAAGATTCGGATCTCAACGCATACTCAGAAGTGTTTCTTCCAGGTGACTGCTTTATTCTTGTCAAGCTGTTCCTGCAATAGATCTGACTTTCTGGGCTTCAGGGACTTTTAGGATAAGTAGAAAGATAAGGTGGGGCTTTATGAAGCCAACTAACTCCCCTGACAGCAACTCTAACAGTGGTAAACTGCATCCCATGCCCTGTGCTTCATTTACTTCCCCCACGACTCTGCCTGCTTTCCCTGAGGCCTGCCAGACCCAGGATCACAGGGAAAGACCCTTCCACCTCTAAGCCCCTGACTGCCCATTCCTCCCTAATCACCCCCAACAGCAATAAATTGCTTCCCATACCTTGTGCTCCATTTCCTGCCCCACAATTCTGCCTATACTCCAGGAGGCCTACTGTTACCAGGAACAAAATGTTAAGATCCTGCCCCAAGACTCGGCCCATCACATTCTACTGGACCTAGAGATTAGCTAGTTACCAGTATTTTAGGCCACTCAGGCAAGTAGAAACAGAGGAACAAAACAGGAGAAAAACATTAAAAAAATTAAAACACCCATCCAACAAAGATAAACTTATAAATCAGACCCTAAACCTACAATAACTTCAAAGTCAATATGGATAAAAGCAAGCATAAAAACACAATCAACAATAGCCATGGCACTAGCCATCTCTCCTGCTACAGCAAGCCCTGGATATCCTAACACAGCTGAAGCATGAGAAAAAGACTTCAAATCCAATTGTATGAAGACAACAGAGAGCTATAAAGAGGGAGTGAATAAATCCCTTAAAAAGTACAAGAAAATAGAATCATACAGATGAAGAAAATGAGTAAAATTATTCAAAAGCTGAAAATGGAAATAGAAGCAATAAAGAAAACACTCTGAGGGAATGCTGGAGATATAAAACCTAGGGAAAAGAACAGGAGCTACAGACACAAACATGACCAGAACAGAACACAGGAGGTGGAAAGGAGAATCTCAGGCATAGAAGATTCCATAGGAAAACAACAACAACAACAATAACAACAAAAAACAAAACAAACAAACAAACAAAAAAAAACAATACATCTGTCAAAGACAGATAAATTAAATCTAAAATGTTCTTGTCAAAAAACATTCAGGAAATCTAGGACATTATGAAAAGATCAAACCTAAGAATAATAACAGTAGATGAAGAAAAAGATTCTCAGCTCAAAGGTCCAGAAAGTATTTTCAACAATATCATAGAAGAAAATTCCCCTGACTTATAAGAAGCCAATAAACATATGAGAACCTTACACAACTTCAAATAGATTAGAACAGTAAAGAAAATTCTAGGCCACAAAATAATTAATACTATCTGTAGAGAACAAAGAAAGAATATTAAAAGCTACAAGTGAAACCTCCAAGTAACGTACAATGGCAGACCTATTAGAATTTTGCCTGACCTCTCTCTCAACAGAGACTATAAAAGCCAGAAGGACCTTGATAAAGATATTTTAGACTCTAAGAGACCACAGATGTCATCCCAGATGACTCTAACCAGCAAAAATTTCAATTACTATAGATGGAGAAAACAAGATATTCCATGACAAAACCAAATTTAAACAATATCTATCCAAAAATCCAGCCCTACAGAAGATACCAGAAGGAAAGCTATTACCCAAGAAGGTTAACTACACCCACGAAAACACAGGAAATAAATAATTCCACAGTAGCAAAACCCAAAGAAGGTAAGTATGTGCATGTGTACACACACTATTATGTTTCTTCTCCTACCTTCGGGTGCTGTTTCCCACCAGCACAGGAGGGCAGGAGGGGCAGAAGAGGAGGCACAGAGTGTGGAAGTTTGGCGAGTACAATGGAGATCAACACACTCCCAGAAACACTTCAGGGAGCCAGTTCAACTTTAATTCCAGAGAATAAAGTAAGGTTATATACCCCTTGGGGAGAATCTGGGGACCCCAAGGACAGGTGTACATAATTGGTTAAAACTAGGCACTTCAAGGATGCTTGAGTTGCATTAAAATTGCACACTCCTATCATATGAATGAGAACACAGTACCTAATTATCCTAAAAGCACAGGGGAAGGGGGGAGCTATCAGGGAGCTGTGTCAAAGGCAAAATATCAAATGTGGTTAGGGGCATCTATGTCTAAAGACACTCTCCAGATGAAGTCAGGCAGAGAGCAGGAGGCCCTGCTGGGGAGAGAACCTTAATGTGGGGTTCAGAATGTCTATCTAGACTGGGAGGACTGCACCCTCAAACATCAGGGTCCTGCCAACACACTACCACCACCAATATCAAAACATAACAAGAATTAACAGACATTGGTCATTAGTATCTTTCAACAAAAGTAGACTTAATTCCACAATAAAAATACACAGGCTAACAAAATGGATGTGAAACATTCATCATTCTTCCGCATATAAGAAGTACCCAGAAAGAAAGACATCACCTCACAGTAAAGTGCTGAAAAAAGATTTTCAAACAAACATACCCAAGAATAAAGCTAAAATTGTCATTCTAATATCTATTAAAATAGACTTTCAACCAAAATTTATCAAAAGAGATGGGGAAGGACACTTCATACTCATCAAAGGAAAAATTACCAAGATTATGACTCAATTGTGAGTATCTATGTTCCAAAAGTAAGAACACCCAAATTCATAAAAGAAAGATTACTAAAGCTTAAACACACATTGAACCCCACACACTAATAGTGGGAGACTTCAATACTCCACTTTCACCAACAGACAGCTCATTGAGAAAGGAACAAAACATTAGAGAAAAAATAAAACAGTCATTTTGAATCAAATGGACCTAACAGCTATCTACAGAATATTTCATCCAAAACCAAAAGTATACACCTTTTTCTCAGTACCTCATGGAACCTTCTCCAAAACTGACCATGTACATGGACACAAAGCAAGCCTCCACAGATACAAAAAACTGAAATAAGTTTTGTATCTTATCAGAACACCATGGGTTAAAGCTGGACATTAACAACAAAAACAACAGAAAGCCTACAAACCTATGGAAACTGAGCAACTCCCTATTCAATGACCACTGGTCAATGAAGAAATAAAGAAAGAAATTAAAGACTTTCTAGAATTCAATGAAAATGAAGGCACAGCATACCTAAACTCATGGCACACAATGAAAGCAGTGCTAATAGGACAGTTCATAACAGTATGTGACTTCATAAAGAAATTGGAGATATCTTATATTACCAACTTAACAGATGCTTGAAAGCTCAAGAATAAAAAGAAGCAAAAATAGACAAGAGGAGTAGAAAATAGGAAATATTCAAGCTCAGGGCTAAAATTAATGAATTAGAAACAAGTAGAACAGTACAAATAATCAACAAAATCAAGAGCTGGTTCTTCACGAAAACCATTAAGATAGACAAACCATTACCCAAACTAAGCCAAAGGCAGAGAGACAGGATACAAATTAACAAAATCAGAAATAAAAATGGGGACATAGTAACAGACACTGAGGACATCCAAAAAATCATTAGCTCTTACTTCAAAAACCTGTTGTCCTATTTCTTATTTTCTCCTTCTTCCAATGTCCATCCCATTTGCCTTTCTGAATGAGGACTGATCATCTTACCACAGAGGACCTCTGAAAGACTCCAACCAGCATTGTATAAAAGCAGATAATGAGACTCATAAACAAACTTTGGGCAGGGTGCAAGGAATCTTAGAAAAGAAGGGGGAGATAGTAAGACCTGGAGAGGACAGGAGCTCCACAAGGAGAGCAAAAGAACCAAAATATTTGGGCACAGGGGTCTTTTCTGAGACTGTTTCTCCAACCATGGACCATTCATGGATGTAACCTAGAACCCCTGCTCAGATGTAGCCTATGGCAGCTCAGTCTCTAAGCGGGTTCCCTAGTAAGGGTAACAGGGACTTTCTCTGACATGAGCTCAGTGGCTAGCTCTTTGACCATCTCTCTTGGATGGGGAAGCAGCCTTGCCAGGCCACAGAGGAGGACAATGCAGCCAGTTCGGATGAGACCTGATAAGTTAGGGTCAGATAGAAGGGGAGGAGAACCTCCCCTATCCATGGACTTGGAGAGGGGCATAGGAGGAGATGAGGGAGGGAAGGTGGGATTGGGAGGGGAGAAAGGAGGGGGTTACAGCTGGGACACAAAGTGAATAAACTGCAATTAATATAAAAAATAAAAAAACTGTTGTCCAGTAAATTGGAAAATCTAAATGAAATGGAGGAATTTTTTTTGATAGATACCACTTACTAACATTAAATCAAGATCAGGTAAATAATTATATAGGCCTATAACCCCTAAGAAAACAGAATTAGTCACTAAAATTTCCTAAGTAGAGAAAAGATAATTTTAATGTAGAATTCTTCCAGACACTCAAGTAAAAGCTAACACTAATACTCCTCAAAGTATTCCACAAAATAGAGAGAGATGGAATGCTCACAAATTCATTCTATGAGGCCACAGTCATCTTAATATCTTGATAAATATCTTTATTTATCAAAAAATAAAGAAAATTTCAGACCATTCTCACTTTTGAGCATTGATGCAAAAATACTCAATAAAATTGTCACAAACTAAATCAAAAAACATCATCAGCCATGATCAAGCAGGTTTTATCTCAGAGATGCAGAAGTAGTCCAACATCGAAAATTCATCAATGTGATCCACCATGTAAACAAACTAAAAGGAAAAAATAAAACCACACATGATTGTCTCATTAGATGCTGAAAAATCTTTTGACAAAATTGAGCACCCCTTCATGATAAACTTCTTAGAAAGATTAGGGATACAAGGTGCATATCTAAACATAATAAAGGCAATATACAGCAAGCCAATAGCCAAGATCAAATTAAATTGGGAGAAACATAAAGTAAATTCTCTAAAATCACAGACAAGACAAAGTTGGCCACTATCTCCATCTCTACTCAATATAGTAGTTCTAAAGTTCTAGCTAGAGCAATAAGACAACTAAAGATTATTGGGGGAATGTATACTGGAAAGCAAAAAGTCAAAGGATTGCTACTTGCAGATGATATGATAATATTCATAAGTGATCCTCAAATTTCTGTAAACTTTGACACCTACAGCTGATAAACACCTTCACCAAAGTGGCTGGATACAAAGTTAAAAAACCAAAACCAAAACCAAAACCAAAAACCACCACCACAACAAAAACCAGTAGTGCTCCTATATACAAATATAAAATGGGCAAGAAAGAAATTAGGGAAGCAACACCTTTCACAATAGCCATAAATAATATAAATATCTTGGTGTAACTAACCAAGCAAGTGAAAAACCTTTACGACAAAAACTTCAAGCCTCTGAAGGAAGTAATTTAAAAGATATCAGAAGATGAATTGACCTCCCATGCTCACCAATTGGTAGGACTAACAGTAATAATAGTCATATTACTAAAAGCAATCTACAGATTCAATGTAATGCAAATCAAAATGCCAAAATAAATCTTTGTAGATCTGGGAAGATCAATTTTTAACTTCATATGGAAAAATAAAATACCCATGATAGCCAAAACAATCCTGTATACTAAAGAACTTCTGGAGGTATCACCATCCTGATTTCAAGTGGTATTTCAAAGCCACAAGAATAGAACCAAGATAATATTGTCATATTGGGATACATACTGGAAAGGAAGAAGTCAAAGTATCACTATTTGCAGTTATATGATAGTACACATAAGCAACCCCCAAAACTTTACAAGAAAAAAATCTCACAGCTAATAAAAACCTTCAGCAAAATGGCTGGATAGAAAAATTAACTAAAAAAAAAGTAGCTTTCCTATAAACAAATGACAAGTGGGCTGAGAAAGAAATTAGGGAAACAACATATTTTACAACAGCCATAAATACCACAAAATATCTTGGTGTAACTCTACCCAATTGAAAGATCTCCATGTCTTTGACAAGAACTTCAAGTGAAAGAATTTGAACAAGGTATCAGAAAATCGAAAGATGTCCCATGCTCACAGACCAGTAGAATTAACAGAAAAAAAATGTCCATCTTACAAAAATTTATCTACAGATTCAAAGCAATTCTTATCAAAATTCCAATACAATTCTTTACAGACCTTGAAAGAACAATAGTCTACTTCATATTGAAAAACAACAACAAAAATCCTATAATAGCTAAACAACCTTGTACAATAAAAGAACTTCTGGAGGTATTACCATTACTGATTTTAAGTTGTACTACAGTACAATAATAATAAAAATCACATGGTATTGGCATAAAAACAGACAAACCTGTCTGTAATCAAATTGAAAGACCAAACTTAACCCTACACACCTATGGATACTTGATTTTTGACAAAGCAACGGAAACTATACAATGGGAAAAAATACAGCATCTTCAACAAATGGTGCTTCTCTAGCAGGATGTCTGCATGAAATAGATCCATGTCTATCACCCTGTAAAAAACTCAAGTCCAATTGTATTAAAGACTTCAACATAAAAGTAGATACACTAAATCTGATACAAGAGAAAATAGGGAAGAGCCTAGAACTCATTGGCACAGGAGACAATTTCCTGAACAGAACACTAACAGCTCAGACACTATGATCAACAATTAATAAATGGGTCCTCATGAAATTGAAAAGCTTCTGAAAAGCAAAGAAATTGTCAACAGGACAAAACAAAAGCCTACAGACTGGGAAATACCCTCATCAACCCGGCTTCTGACAGATGGCAAGTATCTAAAATATAAAAAGAACTCAAGAAACTTGACATCAACAAACCAACTAACCCAATTAAAAATGCAGTATAGATCTAAACAGAATTTTTTTAAATTTTATTTTTTATATTGATTACAGTTTATTCACTTTTTACCTCCCCCTCCTCCCCTCCTAATCCCACCCTCCCTCTCGCATGTCCTCCCATGTCCCTTTCCAAGTCCACTGATAGGGGAGGTCCTCCTCCCCTTCCATCTGACCCTAGCCTATCAGGTCTCATCAGGACTGGCTGCATTGTTTTCCTCTGTGGCCTAGTAAGTCTGATCCTCCCTCGGAGGGGGGTGGGGTGGGGGGGTGATCAAAGAGCCAGCTACTGAGTTCATGTCAAAGAAAATCCCTGTTCCACTTACTACGGAACCCACTTGGAGACTGAGCTGCAGAAAATTCTTAACAGAGAAATCCCTAATGTCCAAGAAGCACTTAAAGAAATGCTCAGCATCCTTAGTAATCAGGGATATATGAATCAAAATGACAGTCAGATTCCATCTTACACCTGTCAGAATGGCCAAGATTAAAAACTCAAGTGACAGCTCATGCTGGAGAGAATAAGGAGCAATGGGATCACTCCTTCTTTGCTGGTGAGAGTACGAACTTTTACAGCCACTTTGGAAATCAATTTGTTGGTTTCTCTGAAAAACATATATATCACTCCTGGGTATATAAACAAAAGATACACCACCAAACCCCAAGATACTAGCTTACCTATATTCATAGCAGCTTTATTTGTAATAGCCAGAATCTGGAAACAACCTAGATGTCCTTCAACTGAAGAATGGATAAGGATAATGTATTTACACAAAGGAATATTACTAAGCTATTAAAAACAATGAAAAGTGAATTTTATAGTAAATAGATGGAACTAGAAAATATCACCCTGAGCAGGGTAACCAAGACTCAGAAAGATGAGCATGCTATCTATTCACTTACGTGTGGATATTAGCCATGAATACAGTATAACCATGGTGTAACCCACAGTCCCAAAGAAGCTAAGTAACAGGAAGGTCACAAGAGAGAATACTTACATTTCTGTGAGAAGGGTATACAGAACAAACATCCAGGTTGGATGGAGGCAGGGGACCTGGTAGGGGAGGAATTGGGGAAGGGAGCAAGAGGAATGAAGAGGGGGAAAGAGGGAGGGAGAGAGTACAGGGAGAGGAAACTAGAATAGGTGGGGGTTATCTCTGGGAAGAGCTAGAAACAATGGAAACTCCCAGGAATTTACAAGGGTGACCCCACCTAAGACTCCCAGCAATGTGGGATATGGAGCCTGAAAAGGGCATCTTCTGTAACCAGAAAGGACTTCCAATGAAAGGACTGGGACACCAACCCAGCCACAAAACCTTAGACCCACAATTTCTCCTCCAATGTGATGTGCAGGGGTAAGGATGGAGCAGAAATTGAGGCAATGGCAAACCAATGACTGGCTCACTTTAAGACCTATGCCATGAGAAAAAGACCAATCCTGACACTATTAATGATATTCTGCTATGCTTCCTGACAGGCACCTAGCATTACTCTCACCTGATAGGCTTCACTCCAGAACTGATGGACAGATGCAAAGACCCACAGCCAAACATTAAGTGGTGCTTGGGGAAATTCTATAGAAAAAGGGACAAGGAATGACGGAGTCAGAGAGGTCAAAGACACCGCAAGAAAATATGCAGAACCAACCAACCTTGGCCCACAGAGGCACACAAAGAGATCATCTTTGGGATGGATCTAGGCCTTCTGTACAGTTGTGTAGTTAGGTCTTCATGGAGGACTCCTAAGTGGGAGCAGCAGCTGTATCTGATTCTATTGCCTGCCTTCAGGACCCTTTTCCCCTAACTGGTTTGCTTTGTCTAGCCACAGTAGAAGATGTACCTGTTTCTACTACAACTTGATATGCCAAAGCAGGTTGATATCCATGAGTAACCTCTCTTTTTCTAAGCCTTCTCTGAGGAGAAAGGAGGACAGGAGGATGGCAGAAAGGTGAGTTGAGATGGGAAAAGGGGGGCTGGGAGGAGAAAAGGGAGGGGAACCTGCCATCAGGGAGCAAAATAAATCATCTGATAACAAAAAATTAGTGGCTTAGAAATCATCCAAATGAAATAAATCATAGATCCAAATGTAGAATTAGTGAAAGGAGAAATTTTGATTCAAAGCATGACATTTTATTCAGCAATAAAAAAAGAAAATAACAATAAACAGAAACATTTGAATTAACCTTAAGGGTCTTGATTGAATGGTAAACAATCTCAATGCATGACAAACTGTAAAAATCTTGTGCTTCGATATTCTAAAATGGCAAAACAATAGCAGTAAAAATTCTGTCTGATATTCTCGATGCTATGAATACAAAGAAGAACAGATTCTGGTGCACTGTGAATGACATTTTAAAGACAAGTCACTATCTACATTTATTAAAAATGTCATAAGGTGCCATAAAACTATTACTGTACACTCTGAGAAAAATGAGCACATAGCTGATTTCAGTAGCACCCGTGTACACCAAACTCCACCAAAGCTATGTGTTAGGAACTGAGACTCAGTCAGTAGAAAGCTAAGTGCAGATGATGTTGAGAATGGATGAAACAAGATAAGGGAGGGAGGACAGGATTGCGAGGGAATATGGAAGGGGGCTACAGTTGGGATACAAAGTAAATAAACTGTAATTAATATAAAATATAATAATAATTTAATTACAAAAAAGAATGGATGAAACAGAACAAAGCCAGAAGTTGTCAGAAAACCATTTTTTTCCTTGTGAAAAGCAGAGTGGACAGGTCACCCCCTTTAGTCCTCACATAGCATCCGTGTGTTCTTACCTTGACACCCATCTGTCAACCTTCATATCTATGAGAATTCATGTTTGCTTTGAGGCAGGCATTCAGTTTGTGGTAATTTAAGGCAGTCTAGTAGGCAAAGTAATATGAATTGGTTTTGAGATAGACTGTTAGAGCATAAATTGTATCATCAGCAAAAGACTAGAAAGTTTTTTTTTTTTAAACTATTAGCCCAGAACATTTGTATAGCATATATAAACTCACCATAGTTATTTTAGGCTGTTGGAATAAAGTATACTAGATTGTATAGCCTAAGTGATTTCTAGTAAGCATGACTCTTCAGTGTCATCAAATTCTGATGCTGAGGACCAAACATAATAACATCATCATTCAGTTCAGGTAAGAGATTGCATCCTGGTTGATAGCTGGCAGCCACCCTGTTGTGTACTCATGAAAGACTTCAGGATTGGAGTAGAAGGGGAGGGACTGTGTGAAGGAGACAGAGACAGGAGGAAAGAAAATAATAGTTATCTCCTATTCTTTTTTTGTGGCATTATTCTATCAAAAAGGTCGTACCCTCATGACTCTATATAAACCTAATTACCATGCAAAGGTTTTCCATTCCACATCTTTTCAATGAGTTGGGCCACAACATATAAAGTTGGGGTTAAAATTCAAGCTATAACAGCCTATAGTCCCGACTGAGTGCAGTGGGACTATAGACCATATTGGGAGACTAAATGACCATTTATAAACTGAAAGGATTTACTGCACAGCACATTAATCCCAGAGGAGATATTAACAATGTATGACAGCCATAAACTTGATTTGATCCTTGCTGCCAGGCTACGATTAATTGGCTTTCATCTCTCAGCTACCTTCTCAAATTTATGTCCTCTTATTTGAAGTCCCGGAGCCATTGCCCTTTTCAGGTTTGAGAAGCCTCTCTTTCTCTTGCTCCAGTCTTTTCATTTGAAGCATGGTCTTCGCACTCATCATTTTCATATAAAATTTTGATAATGCATCTAAGAGCATCATGGTCTGCCAGTGTCCATTGGATACATGGTTTGCTAGCTCGGGTTCTTGTCAGATTGCTTTATGAAATATCTTGTTAGTTTATAAAATACTCTCCATTTTTTTCCAGCCACTTCTCACCCATTAATGGGATGGCACATATCCTCAGCATTTGTCAAGACAGGATGATTTTTTTTGTCATACATATATATGGATCTTTTCCAACTTCCTTATGCAGTAATAAATAAACAACTTTCTAATATCTAGCTTCGTGATGACAACAAAGTCATGCTTGTCCTGTGCAATCTATATGACAAATAAAAATGGGGAAAGAGCTGCTACCTAAGTAATGTAGACATAAAAGTTCATGCTGCCTCTGCCCCCTAAATAGCCACAGCATGAAGAATAAATATCAAGCCATCTCACTGTTGCTATCAAACTGTTTTACCTTACTAAATCATTCTGCATTTCCTGTATGCTACCTAAAATGTCTGCAAAGTAATCAGAGTGATTGAAAACTAAGGACAAAAGCAAAATTTTATGATGTAAGTCTGATGCCCGTGGATTAAGAGATGGTTAACCTAGTAAAGGTTTTTGCCACCAAGGATCTTGAACTAAACTTACTTTTGAAACTCACCATGTGGAAGTAAAGAAACAGTTACTACCAATTGCTCTTTATCTTCACACAATGACGTGTCTTGGGTATTCCCACCTGCCACTTACCCCCAGCAAACAAATGAATGTAATAAATAATTGAATCCCTGAACTAATTGTATAATTAAATGTTATAGAAATTATGTTATAGAAAAATAATTTCTACATTTTCCTGTATAACCTTAACCTAAACTGTTCTGTTTCCATTTCTCTGATCAGTTCAGACTACATGATATATTTGTTTAAGAATTCCCTATTCATAAATAATAAACCCACACACTGAACAGATACAAAGTTCCTAATGCAGTAGGCACTTTTGTAGACATGGTGCAAATCTTTCCATTCAGAAGACAGCAGGCATGAAATAAATACGTTTTTATAGTTAGAAAAATCTATGACAAGATGTTCAGTATGAAAATAATCTGCTGCCAAGACTGACATGCCTGGATTGCACTATAAATAAAACTGACCCTCGCATCAACTTCCTTCATCTACCTCATAATAAACACTAATATCCCTTCCTACCTCACCAGCTAACCTCTCCAAAATCATTGTTTCTTCATCGAGGAAGACATTGTGCAGCTCTGCATGAGCTTCAACCAGTTAGCCTTTATGCACAGAGAAAAATATAACAGAAAAATCCCCAGAGCAGGAGAGGTGGCTTGATGTAAGTAGGTTAAAGGGTTTGTGACAGAAGACTGGTGACCTTACTTCAATCCATGGAAACCATGGTGGAAAAAGATAACTCACTCTTACAAGCTGTACTCAGCTATCCATATGTGCTGTGGCAACTGTATGCTTGCATTTACACACACACACACACACACACAGAGACAGAGAGAGAGAGAGAGAGAGAGAGAGAGAGAGAGAGACAGAGACAGAGACAGAGACAGAGACAGAGACAGAGACAGAGAGATGAAGACTGAGAAAGAGAAACAGAGAAATGTTCACACAACAATGGATAGGTGACTTAAATTTTGTTTCAATATCAGCTTTTTACCTAAACCTAGAAGCGTGATCACAATAGCAAAATAATGATTATTGAGGTGTTATATTAAAAAATAAAGTCCATACTTATGCTCAGGAAAAACGTTTGTCCCAAACATCAAGTAAATAAACAGCAGCATTTTTTAAAGTTATACAATCTCTAGTTTGACTAGGAAAGTCAGAAAACAATGTATGTATGTGTATGTGTAGCTCAAGTAAAGCTTTAAAGCAACTTTAATGTACGTCATTTCCATTTGGTGGTGCTTATATCACCATGCATCAAGTAGGTGAATTGAATATTGGAAATTATGAATTAAGAATTATTGTAATAGGAACAGGGACTGTCTCTAACATGAACTGATTGGCCTGTTCTTTGTTTACCTCCCCCTGAGGGGCAAGCAGCTTTACCAGGCCACAGAAGAAGACAATGCAGCCACTCCTGATGAGACCTAATTGACTAGGATCAGAAGGAAGGAAAAGAAGTCCTCCCCTATCAGTGGACTTGGGGAGGGGCATGCATGCAGAGGGTGGAGGAATGGGAGGGGTTGGGACGGGAGGAGGGAGAGAACCACAGGGGGGATACAAAGTGAATAAAGTATAATTAACAAAGAATAAAACAAATGATTAAATCAATAGAGATGACAAGTTGTAGAGCAAACACTCATGCCTCCTCTTGTATAATTGTTAAGCATTTACTTCTACTCCAGTAAGCTACATTTCATTCAACGTCATGTTACACAATCATGTATAACAGTCATGTTATACAGACAGTGAAACACAGGCCTTTCTATGCCAAATAACTCTGGATCACAATGTGTAGGAACATCTTTACAAGTTTTGACCAGTGAAGAAATGTATACACTTAAGGGAGGCACGTGCTTCATTTTTCTCTTGCTCCTGAGACAAGTCATCTCACATTCCAAAGCCCATGGCAGCACAAAGTTCTGTCTTACAGATCTGTGGGTCAGAATATAATCTATGTTTTGAGGCACTGTCTCACACAAAGGAAGGCAAAGTTTCAATATAGAATCCTTCATGGTTTCTGGATTACTCATTATTAAAACAAGCTATATTTCCTTCACGTTGTCGGTAGACCCCATAGTTTTCCCCAGTAGCCTCTATTTTCTTGTTTGGAATCCCTGCTTATCCAAAGAATTTTTGTTTTTTGTTTTTTTGTTTTGTTTTGTTTTGTTTTGTTTTTTCAAATATTTCCATTGAATGTCTGAGCCTTCAGATAGTAGCAAATTCATGCAATTGTTTTCCTAAGCTTAAGTGTCTAGGATGAGGTTTAATTTATAAATATAAAACAGGAAGAAAATAGATATAGCTAACAGCATGAAAAATATTAAAACAAATTTATTGAAAGCTATACAAATATGATTGCTTTTTCGAGAGAGTGAAGGAAAACACTCTTGACTGTACCAATGGCAACCAGAGTAACCAAGACCATGGAAAGGGGGAAGTTTCAGCGTGCAGCCACCTGTGAGTGAGAACCAGGAACAGAGCATCATATATTTCAGACACTTCCACCTCATCCTCAGCTCATCTATCTGTAGTGTTTCTTTCTTAGTGCACTAAAAATTTTCCACTTTCAATAGCTCCTACAGTCATATTAAGCTCACTTAGAAAATTGGGGATCAGTATCCCTTCTCAGACAGACCTTAACCTACCTGTAAACTTTTTTTTGTTGTTTTGTTTTCTCTTCACATGTTATAGTTCCCAAAATCTTAACTAGAGACTTCTTTGGAGAAGGGAGGGTTAGTCTACTACGAGAAACTTCCTGGCAAGCCATAAAATGTACACTAGAGATTTCTTCTTATTAAAAGTTATTTACCATCCTCTGGGATTTAGCCCTCTTAAAATTCTGTATAATCACTGAGTAGTATTCCATTATATAAATGTACCACAGCTTCTTTATCCATTCTTTGGTTGAGGGACATCTGGGTTGTTTCCAGATTATGGCTATCACAAATAAGCTGTTACAAACATAGTAGAACAAGTGTCTACTTGTCCTTGTTGTATGGTAGAGCATATTTTTGGTTATATACTTACAAGTGGTATAGCTTGGTCTATTTCAATTTTCTGAGAAAGCACCAGATTGACTTCCAAAATGGTTATACAAATCTACACTCCCACCAGCAATGGAGTGGAATACTACTCAGCTATTAAAAGCAAAGAAATAATGAAATTTGCAGACAAATGGATAAAACCAGAAAAGATCATCCTGAGTGAAGTAACCCAGACCCAGAAAAACACATGTGGTATAAATCACTTATAAGAAGATTTTAGCCATGTAGTACAGGATAACCGTACTTACAAGGCACAAACCCAAAAAAGACAAATAACAAGGAGAATCTAAGGCAGGATGCATAAATCTCACTTGAAAGGAGAGATAGAATAGACAGAGTTAGTTTCTGAAGAGAGGGAGCACAGATTGTTAAAAGGGTGGAGATCAGACCTGGGAATAGCAAGGTCGAGAGGACAGAAGGCCTGTAGAGAAAAGAGAAAAAAAGAAATGGAAGGTGGGGCTCTCTCTGTGACAAGCTGGAGACCTACATCAGGGAAAGCTCCTGGGAAAATATGAGGAGGATTCTAGCAGTGACACCTACTATCAGAGGCCATAGAGACTGAAGAGAACACCTTCTAACTAGACTAGCTTCCTCACAGAGGGAAGGGAACTCCTACCAACCCACCAATACTTCAACCCCACATTTACCCTGCATACAAGATGTGCAGGAATAAAGAGAGTGCAGATAAGAGCAGATATTAAGAGAATGCCCGAACAATGCCTGGCCCAACCAAAGACCTATTATATGGGAGAGTGCCAATCCCTGATACTATGAACAATACTCTGCTATGCTTGCAGATAGGAGCCTGAAAGAGTTGTCTTCTTAGAGACTGTATCCAACAGGACCTCAAAACAAATGCTGAGTCTCACAGCCAAACATTGGGCAATACTTAGGAAGTCTTGTGGAAAAGTGGGAGGAAAGAGTGAAGGACCTGGAGGTGACAGGAGTTCCACAAGAAGAGCAACAGTGCCACCTAACCAGGAACCAGTACGGTTGCTGAGACTGAAGCATCAACCAAGGGCCAAGCATGAACTGGACCTAGGCCCTTACAAAGATGTAGCAAATGGACAGCTTAGGCTTGATGTGGGACTCCTAGTAAGGAATTCAGGACTGCATCAGGCAAGGACTCACTTACCAGCTTTTTGATTACTTCCTCCTGGTGGGACTGCCTTACCAGGCCACAGGGGAAGAGGACATACTCAATCCTGATGCAACTTGATGAGCTGGGTTGGATGGGAAAGGGAAGGGGGAGTGAGGGAGGGTGGAACTTGGAGGGGAGAAGGGATGGAATAAGTTAAATAAAAAACAAACAAACAAAAATTCTGTAAAACTAACAATTCTTCCAGTTTTTAACCTATGTTTTAGAATCAGTTGTCCTAGTTACCATATGAACTGGTTTAACTGATTTTAAAAATAGGATGATGTTTGTCAAACATGTTCAAATTGATTATATATTATTTGAACGAGCTTGTTAATTTACTCACTTAGATTCTAGGTCACAAATATTTCATTGCTTTTTTTTTTTTT